>OV277698.1:0-167500 GCA_922987775.1 Agonopterix subpropinquella
AAAAATGGTAAGACAAAACCGTAGAAAGAGGAGGTACTAGAAGGAAGCACGTGTCTTGTCATATTCACTCAATAAGAGATGCACATAGCAAATTCGCTGTAGTCAAAAAAGGAGATCGCTACCTTATTGCTGTACTTATCGGCGTAACCAGTTTTTTGTACCACGATGGCCACCTGATTCAATAATGTTACTTCATATAAATTGTATAGGATTTTATATATATATTTTTTTCTATCTCGGTTACTTTGAAATTCCGTCTACCAGCGTAAGCGAAAAATTCTTCGTCTAAGGACAAAGGGGACCAAAAGTGACCACTTTACACAACTTTACACAACTTGACACATGCTAACACGCCAAAAAGTATAATCATGTTAATACTGGCCGGTAGTCGTTTGGTAGGTACAGTTATATGCTCGTCTGTAAAGTGTAAACAGAGATTGATGTTTTATTTTTATTGCTTTCATTGTGGAAAAGGCTGCCTCACAAACGTAGGTGAATCCAAAAAACGTTAAAAAAACACTTAGTTGAGTTCCTGAAGGTTTTTACTTCGAACCCGTCAAAACTACTCCGATTTCTATAATATTTTTTTTTAAATGAGGGTAATTTAAAATACTACAACCTTTACATGAGATAGTTTCCAATAATCTTAGCACCGAAAGCTCTTGGATAAATTGTGATTAAATTAAAAACAAAATTGTTTAATTTCGAACTCTTCGCGCTTGGCCACAGGCCACGCATGCTTTAGAATAAAGAGGTTCTCGATCTTAGGTTTTAGTACGTCAGAATCGTGAGCACATGAATAGATATCTCGGCGAGGCCGGATCAGAGCTTCATACAGACGGGTCTCCGCCCCTGAGAGTGAGACCGCCGGCGCCGGCGCCGCTAGACCCATATACACGGCATTAATTCTCAAAGTAATGGATTACAACGTTTATCGCGAGTCCAGCGCCGTCGTGCGCGCGTGCCTCAGTTTCACTTCTAGTCGTATCTATTCATATGGTCTATCTTGACATATAATAAATCAAAGCGTCCGGTAGGTCAGCGCGGGCGTCCGTCGCGCGTCACAGTACACTAGCACTAGCACCGGCACTAACACTAACACTAGCCGCGCGCAGCCTGCGTCAGAGCGCGGCGAGGGCGCGGGGGTGCGGGTGTGTGTGCGGGTGTGTGTGCGGGTGTGTGTGCGGGTGTGTGTGCGGGTGTGTGTGCGGGTGCGGGGGGGGGAGCGGCGCGTCGGGCTCGTCCAGGTCGAGCGCGGCGTCGATCATCGTCGTGTCGTGCAGCAGCCGCAGCCGCGACGCACTCAGCGCCCCCCCGCCGCCGCCCCCGCCCCCGCCGCCCCCGCCCTCCGCCGCCGGTGACGTCACGCCGCTCCCGATGCACACCTCTGCGACATATCATTCATATTCTTTATTTGCACACCAAAATCATACAGCAACAAAAACAGAATAAAAGAACGTAAGGGCACAAATGGCGGTCTTATCACTAAAAGCCATTTCCTCCAGACAACCATGGGATGGAAGAACTCTTAAGTAAATAAAACCGGTCAAGTGCGAGTCGGGCTACTCGCGCACCGAGGGTTCCGTACCACACCACCACAGAACACAACATTATTAGCTTAGAAAAAAAACTTTTTTGTCCGGGACCTTTAGCGCGAGACCGACTCACACTTGGCCGGTTTTTAGTATTTATTGTTATTCTGTAGAGTTTGCTCTATAATCACACTAAGTTTGACGCTTGTATTGTATTACCGTTTTTACTATAGAGCGTGAAGAAAAAACGTTGATAAAAACTAGTTTCTTGTTGAAAACCCCCCTTAATTTTTAACTTTCTGCCATTTTTATTATTTTTTAACAAATCCGCCGCAATAACGCATAATCTGAGAAAATTTCAACTATCTAGCTATTACGGTTCAAAAGTTACAGCCCTAAATAGGTAGGACAGACGGACGGACGGACGGACGGACAGACGGACGGACGGACGGACAGACGGACGGATGAACAACATAGGCTTAGTAATAGGGTCCCGTTTTCACCCTTTGAGTACGAAACCCTAAAAAACTAGCTATGGCGGTGTAATAAATAAGATATAAAATATATAGCTTACAATAGATAGATAGATAAACAAAACAATACAATTAAATACATACAAGTATATTACAAAACATACATAAATATATAATATATACAGGGTTATTTGTAATTCGACGTATTCCTTTCAGGACGTTAAAGGGCAGCCTAAATGCAATTATGTGAACCCCCATAAGTGGGGTCGGAAATTAATAGTTTTCGAGATATTTGGTATTTAAGGTTTGTTACCAAAAACCCAATTTTTTCGCACATTTTCTTAAATACAAAAAAATATGCTTGATCTATGGCGTCGATTTGAATTTTAATTCATAGCTAACACTTTTTCAGAGATTTTTTCATAAATCAATGTCCGATCATACTGAGCAATTCAAAATAAATCAATAACAATGACGGTTAGTTTTTGAAAAAAAATTACAAAGTCTTGAAATCAAACGGTTATTCTAAAAAAAATTGTATGAAAAAAAGTGTTCGTTTTACTGGAATAACTTCCTTGCTTTGTTAGCTTTCTAAAAAGGTATAAATGTTTCAGAAAAAAATGGAATTACAATGTCAAAAAAGGTTTTTTACTTAGTACGTGATACGTAGAGGCAACATTCAGTAGGAGAAAAAATTTTCGTTTTTTTTTTTTAGATACCCTTATTTATTAATTTAAATCTACACATCTTACTCAGAGTGAGCCCCTCGGTTCCGAACACATACACGCAAGCACTTTCTTAGTTCATTTTTAGTTACTCTTGAAGTAAAGGTAAAATCTCATTACCTCCGTTGCGTTTATTATGCGCTGCCTTAAGTCTTCTACGTCGTTTACTGAGGTTTGATAAACAAGGTCTTTCATGTGTCCCCAGACATGAAAATTACATGGAGTCAAGTCGGGGCTTCTTGCAGACTATGAATTGGCCGTCCTCTACCAATCCATCTATTCGAATAAGTTGCAAGTCGGGCCAGAAACGTAACCATTTTAGGGATTGGTAGAGGAAGGCCACTCCTTGGCCTGCAAGAAGCCCCGACTTGATCTCATGTAATTTTTATGTCTGGGGACACAATGAAAGACCTTGTTTACTAAAAATGAACTAAGAAAGTGCTTGCGTGTATGTGTTCGGAACCGAGGAGCTCACTCTGAGTAAGATGTGTAGATTTAAATTAATAAATAATGTTATCTAAAAAAAAATCGAAAAAATTTTCTCCAAGATAATGTTGCCTCTACGTATCACGTACTAAGTAAAAAACCTTTTTTGACATTGTAATTCCATTTTATTCTGAAACATTTATACCTTTTTAGAAAGCTTACAAAACGAGGAAGTTATTTCGAAGCGAGAAAAAATGGACGGGCTTTGTTTCTTAATTTTCTAAATTCGTTTTTCGTGGCTATTATTGTGTTAATGTGGTGGAATTAGTGTAATAATGTGCCATTAATGGATTACAATGTAGTAAAAGTGAGAAATAAAGAAAGGCGCTCCCGTTTGATTTGGATTGAAATCCTCGCGTAAAACTCCATTGAACATTGGAATGCGTCCATCCTCGCATTTCAATGTGTTAGGGTTTAGGTTTTAGGCCCAGAGGAGAGTTTTGCACGAGAATCTTGAAGAAAAGAACGGGCTCTGTTTCTTAATTTTCTAAATTAGTTTTTCGTGGTCATTATTGTGTTAGTGTGGTGGAATTAGTTTAATAATGTGCCGTAATGAAGAACAATAATTATAGTAAAAGTGAGAAATAAAGAAGGCGCTCCCATTTGATTCGGACTGATCTTCGCGTAAAACTCTCTTGAACATTGGAATGGGTGTACCATCGACGTATTTCAAGAGTTAGGTATAAGTTAGGTTATGTTAGTTTTAAGTACAAAGAAAAATGTAACTTATGACCATGCTGTGTAAGGGCTAGTTCCCATTGCATTTCCGAAAGGATAAATTGGATTTAAAAAAAAACGATGGAGCGATAATCATGCTATCTGTCGAGTTTTTTTAGGGACAAATGTAAAAAAGAAAAGAAAAACGCCCATTACCCTAATGTTGCTTATTTTAAAATACTATTTGGTGATTAGGCATCAGATTAAGTTGGAGGTATACAGGCGTGTCTACGTATAGTAGATATAGTATACGTACCGTGGAGCGGCATCGGCATCGGCATCGGCATCGAGTCGAGGTCGAGGCTGTGGTTCATGTAGGCGTGCCTCACACTCGCACTCGCGCGAGCCGCGGCCGGCTCCGACTCGAACAGGTTCGTGTAGCTGCCGCCGAGCGCGCCTGACGGACAGAACGAATAACGATGCGATGATGCCGATGATAACATACGCTCGGATAAGTTATATGCCAACTCAAGATACACAGTCCAAGCTACGAACGCGTAGAAAAAAATTGCAACCAGCCTCTAAACTCTACCCATATACACGCACACAGACATTATAATTGGTATGACGCCTCACGCACACCAACCTATAAAAGTTGGCCCCCTTTGTTTTAGGCATTATCCTATTAGAAGGCATTGTCCTAATAGAACGCGAATGCGCGATCATCGCAGGTTCGCGCGAATTTTACTCGTACGAACGCGCGATCAAACATATTGAACTCGAATAGGGGTCCTAACTGAAATTGCACGACGCGATCGAGCGATTCTAATGTTAGTATGCGAACACGCGATGATCGCATCGCTCACTCGCGCGATGATCGTTCTATTAGGACAATGCCTCATACGGTAGAAGCATGAGGCTCGTTCTAGACATATACTTTTTCTCAGAACATAAGATTATCTTTATTGTGCTTAAGAAAATAACACTTTACACAGAAAGGTTTCACATCTCCACTATTATAAAACTGTAATAGAAGTGAATCTGTTCATTGATGACATTTACATGAATGAAAAAGATTACGGTATTATGGTTTTTAGGTATCCCGGACTCCAAATCGCCCTTTATTGGTATTTTTTTGTTTATCTGTTTGTTTGTATGTTTGTAACAGCATCACGCACAAACAACTGAGCCGATTTTGATGTTAAAATCTTATATAATTTTTGCGGACGAAGTCGCAGGTTAACTCTAGTAGATAATAGAAATAAAACACGGCATTTAAAACATCAACATGCTATAAGAGCGCTGGCCGCTTGTCGCGCCACGCAACACTGAACGACGTCATCCGTCGGGCCCTTGTAACCGCCAACATACCCGCGATCTTAGAGCCTAAAGGTTTAATCCGGGGCGATGGGAAGAGGCCCGATGGATTGACGCTCGTTCCTTGGAAATTGGGGAGGTCGCTGGTCTGGGACGCTACCTGTGTAGATACACTGGCACCGTCCCACGTCCACGCAACCTCATCCAATGCGGGTGCGGCGGCGGCCACCGCGGAAAACCTCAAGCGGCGCTTATATGTAGCCCTCGGCGAGGGTTACATATTTGCACCGTTTGGGGTTGAGACACTGGGTCCGTGGGGGCCAGAGGCGCGCCGATTATTTAAAGAATTATCGGCGCGCCTAATCGAGGCCTCGGGTGACCAGAGGGCTGGCAGCTACCTCGGCCAGCGAATAAGTCTGGCCATACAAAGAGGCAATGCTGCCAGCCTCCTGGGCACCCTGCCGCCAAGCGGCGGCAATTTAGAGGACATTTTTTATTTATAATAGGTATAAGTTTTGTTTTTCTTTTGTTTTTAGGGTAAGGGTTATTTGTATCTATTTCTATATATCTTGTTGTAAATAAAGTAATAACACATAAAACATCAAGGGATATATAATAGGCGAGTATACATAAAATATTCATAATTCATAATCATTCATGAAGCATACTGTACCTATTATACAGGGTGTAAAAAAACACCCTAGTAATACTTCAGTAAGGGGGTGCTTAAGACCGTCAAACTGAACAACTTTCACTATGGAGCCAACACTGAGAAAAAATAAAAGGGTGTTTTTTTACACCCTGTAAATACCGACTCGGAAAACAGAAGGTACGACATGCAAGTACGGAGTGTTTTAGGTAGGATGTAACATTTAATAAGCATTTACAGTTAATAATTAATAATAATGAATAAGTCTAAAACAAAGAGATTTATTGTTCTCTTGCCAGTATTTTTAATGTTTTGTGATGTTCGTTTGTGTATTGTATATGGTGTGTGTTTGTTGTATATTTTGCATGTTATATAGTACTAGCGTTTACCTGCGACTTCGTCCGGACAAATTATATACCAAATTTTAAGTCAGATCATAAGCTATCAAAGAAACAAAGTTTTCGCGTGATGTTCGATCAAACAAACTTTTTTTTTTTAATTTACGGTTTTATAATAGTACGAGCTTTAACCCGCGACTTCATCCGCATAAATTATATACCAGATTTTAAGTCAGATGATAAGCTATCAAACAAAAAAAGTTTCATCAAAATCGGTTCAGTAGTTTTTGCGTGATACTCGAACAAACATACACCCAAACAAACAAACAAATAAACAAACAAACAAAAAAACAAACAAACAAACAGACAGACAAAAAATCAAAAAATTGGTGATTTGGAATCAGGGACAGGTAAAAAACATGTCGTAATTTTTTTTTTGTAAATATCTTCAATGTACAGACACATTTCTGTTACAGTTTTATAATAGTTTAGATATAGTGATACGGTGGAGGGGGGAGGGAGCTTAGACTAATTATATCGGGACGCGTAACCACGTGTCATTCTACTAACAAACTTTCTGCCACTTTTTGCGGGGGGCGAGGTAACATGCTATCCGCAACTTTGGATTTTATTCCCTATGACTTTAGATTCTAATTTTGAATGTTCAAAATCATGAAAAGTAGTCTCGTGTAAACCCCAAACGTTCTAAGTTCGAAATTATTGTTTCGCAATAATAGGCTGTCTAGTTTAGTGATAAGTTATAAAATTGAATGTTGAATGTACATGATCATTGCTCTTAATACCGTGGCAGAGGGGAAATGCTACCGCAAGGCTTAGATCAAAGTAAAATGAATGGATAGGCCCAAAGCGCTTTAAGTTGAAGCACGCAAAACTAGGGCACCTCAATACAAATTAGGGTACTTGGTCTGTCATCTCGGTACATTTTCAAAGTAAAACTGTCAATTGTTTTGCCTCATTTTTCTGTTTTGAATTGTTCGCGTAAGGCCCGTCCATTCTTGTTTACTAATGTCATTGCCGCAAGGCCGGTCCGGATATAATTAGTCTAAGGGAGGGAGGCAAAATCAGAGTGATTATGATCAGTAATTAAATGCACGCGGAGCCGACGATCAAGCGTCGTGTAGTCTAGTCTAGAGTCTAGGCCACAGAACATTATAACAGGGGTTAGAAGTGCGGTTATGCAATGATTTCCATAACACCGTAAGGCGCGCGGCGTGGTGCGAGCGAGAGAGCATAAGTAGTTGTAGCAGAGTGAGTGAAAAGACAAGTGGCGACAGTCGTCTCCGAAGCAAAAGCGCTGCTTTGCATTTCTAACTCCTCTTATAATGTGGTTTAGATACGTGTAGTGCCGAGTGAGTGCTATACGGGCAGGAACAGGAAGCTCACCATCTCTGAAGAGATGGCCGTTGGCGGGCTGCACGAGCGTGACGGCGGGCGGGGGGGCGGCGCACACCGCGGGGGGGGCGGCGCACACCGCGGGGGGGGCGGCGCACACCGCGGGGGGGGCGGCGCACACCGCGGGGGGCGCCGCGCCGGGGCAGGGGGCGGCGAGCGCCGCCGCGAAGCTCGGGGGCAGCTCGTCCGCTACGTTGATGGTGAACACGCCGCGCCTGCGGGGAGGGGACACGCCCAAGTTATGTATGTGAGTGATAGATAGATAAGTCGCCTGCGATTTTAGCACGACTAATGATTAGTATAAACGGTAGTTTATTAGCACCAGAGGAGCCACATTTTAAAATAAATTGAAAAAGACGATCGGCCTATGCCCGGCGAGCTTATGTTGGTTTTGTATAATTTGATGTGGCGCCGTGCGTACGTCAAATCTATAGGCGACGTACGCACATCGACGTACGCATAGATGTTAGTAGGTAAGTACCCATAGTGTATAATAGTACTAGCACGGCATAACTACACATATAGTCCTTATCACAGATCCTTACTGTAGGGCAACGGATGTACTTGCGCAGAGCAACAACAGGGGCCTTGGGAAGCAAGCGGCTGGGGTCGCATTACCGGATCTGTGTGAAGGTGTCGGTATTGCCTTGCATATCTGCGCATGACAGCTAGAGTACACGGGCGCGGCGGCATCGCCCGCCATCAAGAGCGTTGCCAAACTGTGAGGCTTACAGTAATACCGTGCTAGTAGGTAGATATACCTGTCGATGAGGCTGGGCGCGAGCGGGCCGCACAGCACGTGCCAGCAGTTGTGTTGCCGCGCGAGTACGTTATGTTAGTACAATGTGTAGAGTACAGTAGATACCTGTCGATGAGGCTGGGCGCGAGCGGGCCGCACAGCACGTGCCAGCAGTTGTGTTGCCGCGCGAGTACGTTATGTTAGTACAATGTGTAGAGTACAGTAGATACCTGTCGATGAGGCTGGGCGCGAGCGGGCCGCACAGCACATGCCAACAGTTAGCGCAGGCGTTGCCGCGCGAGTACGGGTTCGGGTTCGGCACGCTGCCGCCGCGCCGCGTCGAGAACGAGCCCTTTATCTGCGACACACGGGGACAGAGCATTATCTATCTAGACATATGAAACAGTTCCGTGACCGATAGACGACAGACGATGCCGACGCAGTCTAAATCATTGAAGTTACAAACAACATTTGGAAGACATATATTTCACATAGCATGTAGGGACAGGCCTCCGTCATTTGGCCGTACGAACCGAAATAAGTAGGTACCTACACTTTGGCGTATCTTAAGCGGTTCACTTGTATGAAGTGTGCCACTCGCTCCAGACGGCAACGTATGCGATATACGTCGCGCGCTGCACGAAGCTTGTACGAAGTAGTAACAACGCTGAGTGAAGCGCCATTAGATACTTTATCATTTTTAGGGAGGTATGTATCTATTAGGTACGAAGTAGGTAACTATAATCTGTGGTGGGGGTGCACTAAGGAAGATTTTCGAAAATCAGCATCCAAAAAAGCGGAAAGTCACCATTGTACATATTGTATAGCATACAAGGTGTTCAAATATTTCTGAGCAGTGCAAGTTTTTTATATCTCAACATGTATTTTCTCATAAATATCTGAACAGCTAATTTTTTCATTAATTTCTTTACGATGTTATTTAAAATTGAAATGTATAACAACGGATTAAGATCTTTTTTCCTAAACTGCTCAGATGTTTTCACCCTGACTGCATAGATATATTTGATGTTCTAGATGTTCAGATATTTTTGATCGGTCATGTGTAAAGAAATTATTAAAAACTAGCTGTTGCTCGCGACTTCGTACGCGTGGACTTAGGACTTGTTTATAGTTTTTTTGTGGCACTGACTTGTTTTTGTGACTTCTGAAAGAACGCCCCTACTCATCCCTCTATGCACCTCCTACTCACCCTTACGTACCCCCCCCCCCCTACTCACCCCTATGCACCCCGTACTCATTCCCTACACTCCCACTACTCATCTCCTATGCATCCCCAACTCACCCCCTACTCAGCCCTACGCACCCCCACGTACCCCCTTCACACCCCTTCACCCCCTACGCACCCATATTCGCCCTCTCTATGTACCCCCTACTCACCACTTACGCACATTGTAACCCCCTACTCACCCCCTACGTACCCCTATGTACCCCTTACGCAACCCCTACGCTCCCCCAACGCAGCCCCTACACACACCCTATGCACCCCCTTAGAAACCCTACGCACCCACTACTCGCCCCCGCTACGTACCACTTTCCCACCCCTTCTCACCCTTACGTACCCCCTACTCATCCCTACGCACCCCATACTCATCCCCTACGTTCCCTTACTCACCCCCTCTATGCACCCCATACTCACCACTTACGCACCCCATACTCACTCCCTATGCACTCCCTGCGCACCCCTTACGTACCCCGTACGTGCCCCGTACGTACCCCATACGCACCCCCTACGCAACCCTTACGCACCCCCTACGCAACCAATACGCACCCCTACACACCCCTATGAACCCTTTACTCGCCCCCTCCACGTACCACTTTCGCACCCCCTCCTCACCACTTACGCATCCCCGTAGCCATACTCACACTCTACTCATCCCCAATTAACGTCCCAAAAAACCATAAAAATGACACCCATAATGATATTTAGACATTTCAACCCCATCGCACCCTAACACGGCATGGTATTTCACTTCCATCATGTCGGATTTTAAAATCATTGTTGTTTTTGTAATCAGCGACCCCATAAACCATACAAACAATACCCATCTTGATTTTCAGACTTTGTCACCCCATTTCCCCCATTCAGGGATTGAATTCTGAAAAAAACCTGTAACACTGGTTTACTCATTTATCAATAGGAGTACTCCTGTGCAGTTTCGAATAAAATTCATTTATTCATTTATTCAACAACATAATAAATAAAATAGTCTAACTAATCTTGATTCCCCATACAAACTTTGGACCCCTATTTCACCCCCTCGGGGGGTGAATTTTGAGAAATCCTTTCTAAGTGCAACCCTAGACCACATAAGGTACCTACGTGCCAAATTTGGAATCTCTAGACCCAGCGGTTTGGGCTATGCGTTGATATGTCAGTCAGTCAGTCATTCATTCAGTCAGTTTCTTCTTTTATATATTTAGATATAAGATATATAAAATATAAAATGTGATCTATTTCGACAGATTTTCATGTCCACTTTGTTAAATTTCAAAATGATGCTATTTTCGTAATTGACGTCCCAAAAAACCATAAAAACGACACCTATAATGATATTTAGACATTTCAACCCCATCGCACTCCCACAGGGGATGATGGTATTTTACGTCCACCACGTTGGATTTTAAAATCATTGTTTTTTTCGTAATCAGCGACCCGATAAACCATACAAACAATACCCATCTCGATTTTCAAACTTTGTCACCCCATTTCCCCCTTTCAGGGGTTGAATTCTGAAAAAACCTTAAACACGTGTTTACTCATTTATTAATAGGAGTACTCCTGTGAAGTTTCGAATTTAATAGTCTAACTAATCTTGTTTCCCCATACAAACTTTGGACCCCCGTTTCACCCCCTTAGAGGATGAATTTTGAAAAATTCTTTCTTGGTGCACCCCTAGACCTCATAAGGAAGCTACGTGCCAAATTTGGAATCTTTAGACTCAGCGGTTTGGGCTGTGCGTTGATATGTCAGTCATTCAGGTAGTCAGTTTCTTCTTTTGTATATTTAGATTAGAACTGCTTAGAAATATTTGACCATCTCGTTCGCTATGATATACAGGATTAAATTTATATCACTGCGGATAATTTTTTATATCATTCAGTAACGGTAATAGAACTCATTAAATTAAAAAAAAAAACATTTTTTTTTCATTATTTATTTTGCATGTCCGATGCATGAAAAAGTAATTTGTGTACACTCTAATCGCGTAAAACGAATCAAAACCGCGAGGGAGTGCGCGGGGGGACGGTGGAGGGTGCGCGGGTACGATCCGACCCGAAACCACCCCGAAGCTTTCCGAACCCCGGAAGTAAACAACCCGGCGGCGCCCGCGCCGCGATCGCCAGTCGTGCATTGCTACCGGACCGGCGCACGTGGCATTGTTTTGATTCCGCTCGCACTCGCTCGTACCGGCAACCGGCAGGACCGGAGCTATGGCCAGCCAGGTCGCCAGACCTGACTCCTTGTGACTTTTTTCTGTGGGGTGAAGTGAAATGGAGAGTGTACGTCGAGGAGGCGCAGAGCATTGAGGACCTTAGGGCAAAAATTGTGAGTGCGTTTGACCAAGTGAAAAATAACACTCAAGTTTTGGATAAAATTAACAATAACATCCAAAAACGTGCAAGACTGTGTTTGGAGCGAGATGGACTCCATTTTGAACAATTACTAAAATACAGTGATTAAATTATAATTTATAAAATAAAAAAACCCGACTGCGTAAAAACTGAAAAGAAAAAAACAAGTTCAGTAGTCTAGAATTCAGTTAAGTTATATTGAATAACTACACCTTGAAATAGTTTTTTGATCGATACACACATAAAACAAAAAATATTAAACTCTAATGTGGAACATCTTGGCTTTAACAGTCGGGACCCATTATTGGGAAAATTAGGTCTAGAATTTTTAATGGGTCCCGACTGTTAAACCCACGATGTTCCACATTAGAGTTTAATATTTTTTGTTTTATGTGTGTATCGATCAAAAAACTATTTCAAGGTGTAGTTATTCAATATAACTTAACTGAATTCTAGACTACTGAACTTGTTTTTTTCTTTTCAGTTTTTACGCAGTCGGGTTTTTTTATTTTATAAATTAATTTTTTTATTTTACACTTTTTAAATGCGTGAACTTAAATCAACCACAGCTTGGTCCAAAGTAGTAACTTATCGTTCTATTTTGTCCTGTACTCGAAATGCATCGAATTCTGTCGTCGATTCGATTCTGACTCCTACTCCGTTTTTAATAGCTTTGTCGTCAAATTGCAAATAAACAGCTTGTTGCAATTCTCCGGGTTTCATCTGGTCCCTCCAAAGAGCTGGCCACTCAATTGTCCTTATACTCCCATTAATCCGTTGACAATCTTCGCAAAATTACTCGAAATCCTAACCCGATTGTCAAATATTTAACGATTCCTTCAGTTTTGTTGGGGTCATCAGAAACATATTATAAATTTTTCGGTTTTTGACCGTAATCATGTCTTCTTTTCTACTGATATATCTACCTGCATGTAATTTATATAGTCTAGTTAGACTTTTCCAATATAAATGTCATGTTTTGATTATGTTCATCAACATGTTTAGTAGTCGGAAAAACTCGAATGATTTCATTAAGATCGTTTACGTCTACTCGCCGGCTATCTAATATAATATATCCACAAATGTAGTGTTATGTCCTTGTCTCATATTTTGTGGTAATTCGCAGAAATCAAATAGATGCCAGAGGTTGACTTCACCTGCCAAGGCCAGGTATCCCTTCAAATTCTTTTCTCTTGGGCGTTTGGGGTAAAAACCATCGGGTAGAATCGCTGCTATAATTAATTACCTTTCAAATGATGGTATATTCAGAAGAAATGATGAATGGTGATTCTTGTAAAACTGGTTATAAATCTGAAATCGAACTCACTTTGGTCACAGCCTGGACAATGCAAAAATTGAAATTGACGAGATGCCGTCAGAGCACATGCGAAACCAAAGAAATTGAACCTTAAATCTTCTTCTTAGGTAACTGCCGGGTAACAAGAGGGCGATAGGGGGGGTGAGGTAAAATCTTGGTGGAAGGAAGGGAATGTCAGTGCTGTATGTAGTAATAGATACTCTTTCTTATAGGTACTGTGCTTTGGTCCTCTTTTCTATCCAGAAAATTTAATTGAATCATGTTTTCAACGGTTAGATTCACTGCAGAAAGAAAGTATCTACACTGTTATTTGAACTGTAATTATACAACGTGTTAATGAATTAACGCAAAACTAGAAAGTAGTTTGTTTAGAATCCAGAGCTGAATCCAATTATCATGGTTTTAACATAGGTAATTTTTTTCAAAATATTAAATAATTTGTTTGCAAAATTTAAAATTTTCGGAACCCGATGTCAACCCACCTCACGGGCACACTCACCCTACTTACTACCAAAACAAGATTATAAAAATGTATCCATGAGTATGTTAGCACTTTCCTTCAGTGCTGAAATGATAACAAATCATTTTTGCCTCAAAACTTAAAATGCGAATAACTTAAAATTTTAAGTATCAAAATATTGAAATTATGGTTTCAATCTAATTATTTTGATATAAATCAGTTGGGGTGTATGAGGTTTTGCGTTAATTCATTAACACGTTGTATAGGGTCCTTCTTAATATGCTGATACTTTTTTAAGGGGATGATCAGACCATCAAACTGATCAACTTTCTCTATGGCACCAACATCAAAATCGCGAAAAAAATATCAGCTGTCCCACACAGAACTGCAATCCTACTCGAAACTCCAAATGTACTTATGGGATAGCTAATTTTTTTACGCGATTTCGTTATTGGTCCCATACAGAAAGTTGTTCAGTTTTGACGGTCTGATCATCCCCTTAAAAAAGTGTCAGTATATTAAGAAGGACCCATCAAAAACCGGTTTGAAAACAGACAAAATAGGTTCCACCGCCCCCTTAAGGTACACATAATAAGCGGGCAGATAGATCTCGGAGACCAAGTCCACCAGGTTCCAGGGGGGACGCTTCGGAGCTTCGCTCCTACGCGTAGCTCGGCCTGCGGCCTCGCAAAAATTACACGGGGAAAGGGAGACGAGAGGTGACGGAGATGTTCAGGCAGTATAAATGAAATATTGTGGGTAACATTTATTAATAATAATTACCCCTAAATAAAATCACTACGTACAATCAGCTTAAAACTACACGAACAGGAAATACCTACTAACCAATCTTTTGACTTAATGAACCGATTGCGATGAAATAAAATCTATATTATGTTAATCCAAACTTAGCTCTACGCATTTGTGAAAACTCCATTCAAATAGGTTAAGTCGTTATTAAGTAAGTATTGAAAATTTAACTGAGACTTGATTGTTAACCAACTTTAAATCGTTATAGATCCTAAATGGTTATTCGAAATGAAAAGTATTAAGAGAAACCTAAAGATGATTTTTAAATACCTATTCAATGATACCCCACTTAACATAGTGGGTCAATTTTTTTTAATTTTTTTTTTACAATATTGCGTCTGGTTGTCGCCATACCTGATTGTGATTACTGTCATGTCTTTAGTGACACTCGCAGGATTAAGACAAATCGATTGACGTAAGAATCATCAAAATCGGCCCACGCGTTTGGTCTCTAGTGTGCCACAAAGGAACAAACTTACATACATACATACATAGATACATACATACATACATAGGCTGATGAACACATTACCCTTCCTTTGCGTCGCGCAGTCGGGTAAAAACTGGTAAGATTTGATTCTAATTTTGTAAATACTAAATGGTACGCTGATTAGTGATGATTACGATTACCTACAATTGATGTGATTCAAATTATTTTGTAAATACGATGATTCCAATTTTTTAAATACGCCTAAATGCAGAAAAATGTTTTTGATTACTTTGTTTGTTGTTGTTTTGTTTAAAATAAACATTTATCTTACCTATCTTATCTTATCTTAAAAGTAAACTCAAATTCAATCTTCTGCATTTTGACGGTCCCAAGCCCGGAAAGTATGAAGGGAAAATTGGTGTCAACGGCCTTGATGAGGGTGACCATGAACATCCGTGTTTTTATGGAAACATTAGATCGACTCAAACTTTTTTATTTTTCAATTAAAAAAAAAATTAAAAAAAACGCACTTTCTAATTTCGTTTGCGAACATAATATATTTTTATCCGCAGTGATAAAAAAATATTCCTGTATCTAATAGTGATCGTACAACGGGGAGAAGTTATCTATATTCTCGGGCAAAAATCATTCACAGACGTCTCCGCCACATCCACATGAAATAGGTGTAAACAAGTAAGGTGACTCACATCCTCGTTGGTGGTCTGGTCTGTGGAGGCGAGGTAGGTGTGGAAGCCGGCGAGGCCGAGCACGGACCACACGGAGAGGAAGCAGACGGCGGCCACCACGGCGGAGGCGGGCGAGGCCCTGAGCGCCGCCGCGAGGCCCGCCTCGCCGCCCGCGCGCCCGCTCGCCAGCAGCGCCAGGTGCGTCACCGCGCACGCGAACACGAACACCGCCAGGAAGGACAGCGACACCACGAACGTGTAGAAGTAGCGGTAGTTGCGCCGCCCCACGCAGTTGCCCACCCACGGGCAGTGGTGGTCGAAGCGCTCCACGCAGTTGTCGCACAGCGAGCAGTGCGAGGCGCGCGGCGGCCGGAACATCTTGCACGTGAAGCAGTACTTGAGCTTCACGAGCCGCCCCCGCACCAGCACCTCGCGCGCGCGCGGCGGCGGCCGCGCCGCGTCGGGCGGCTCCAGCGCCAGCGCCTCCGCCGCGCCCGCGCGCGGGATGATGCCCGGGTCGCCCAGCGCCGTGCGCAGCAGCGCCGCCAGCGTCAGCAGGAACAGCGCGCCGCCCAGCGCCGGCAGCAGCGGCGACACGCGCGCCGCCAGGAACGGGCAGTCGAACGCGAAGTGCAGCGCCGTCGTGCCGCAGATCAGCGCCAGCGTGAGCAGGAACACGCCGGGGTGCGGCGCCGTCATCAGCCGCCCGTCGCACCAGAACCTGTTGCGCCCCGCGAACACCTCCCACTTGCGCGTCACGCGCGCCCCCCCCGCGCCCCTCCCCCGCCCCGCGCCCATACCATCCCCCGCCCCCGCCCCCGACCGCACCCCGCTCCCGCTCTCTGCAACACACAATTAGGCTGTTTTCAATTCACTCCACTGAAAACTATAACAACTCTTAGGTTTTACCACTTCCTAATTAGTGTCATATTTTCTCCTCGGCCCTACCACAATGCCTCAAAACGAAGGTGCATCCTACCAGTGATGACGTATAGTGCAGAAACATTTACCCTGATGATAGGACTAGTTCATCAATTCAAAATCGCTCAGCGAGCTATGCAGAGAGCTATGCTCGGTGTTTCTCTGAGAGATCACATCAGAAATGAAGTGATACGTCAGAGAAATAAAGATATTGATATAACTCAAAAAATTCGCAAGCTGCAGTGGCAATGTGCTGGTCATATAAATGCCGAAAAACTGACAACCCATGGAGTGTCAGAGTTCTAGAGTGGAAACCACGAACTAGTAGGCGTAGTATGGGACGCTCTGCTGCCCGCTGGACAAACGATCTAAAAAAAATAGCAGGGAGCGACTCAATTAGGAAGCCCGAGGACAGAGTTTAGTGCCGTGCCTTGAGAGAGGCCTATGTTAAGTAGGGTAAGGGGAGGTATTTCCGTGATACACCAAACATTTTTTGTTATAACTCAAATAAGGATTAACTAATTTATATGGGATATTGTTTAAAGTTTTGTGCATATATTTTATCTTACTTTATGAAACACACAGTTTGATACTAGATTCTTCACTCATAAATTTATAATCTTTTCTTGGTGATAAAGTGACATAGGTAAATTCGTGATAAGGTATGTCAATTTCGTGATAGTGGATAGGTAATATCGTGATAGACCAAACTCATAGGATTTCAACATAATAATTAATGAGAGAGGTTTTAAAAAAGGTATATATATTCTACATAACCATTTGCTTATGCATCTTATATGTATTTCTACACAATCATAAAATTGAATATAGTATAGGTCATCTTCATCAGGAGCAATGTACAAGCATTAATGAAACGGTCGACAGCGATAGTTTGGATTGGATTTGGATTTCAGAATACATTGAGTTACCTACTAGAGGCGACACCCAGAAGACTACATTTTTTGTAACACACGTTTAAGCTAATTGGCTCAACCTTACTTAGCATGTACCGGGCGCGTGCTGCACCGCGATGCCCCCAGTGCGCGCTCCGTACTGCTGATCGTAGTGGACAGATTTTTTTCGCTTTGTCTGTTCTATACCTATCCTAATTAATAAAAAAAAATATTCAATGTCTGAATATGCTACTTCACAATATACAGGGTGTTAGGGTAAAAAGTTGCACTACTTTAACGGCTGGTTGTACCCATGATACTGAACAACTTTCTCAAAGAAACCTAAAAGAAATTAACCAAAAAAAACTAGTTTCCATACTAAATGCAATCAGCTGATCGAACGTTTGTATGAAAAGATATTTTTTTTGCGAATTTACTATACGGTTCTTAGTGAAAGTTGTTCAGTATCATGGGTACAATCACCCCTTAAAGTAATGCAACTGTTTACCCTAACACCTTGTATACAACAAATCCAAACATACCATTTTTTCTCAATTTCTTTCCTGATTTTTTATTTTCTTTTTTCTTTTATAGCTTTATTCTCTTCTTCTGTGTAGGTTCTTCAACTTTCGGTTCTTCTCTTGGCTTAGATGAGCCAGTGAAGTTGGTAAATAGTTAATGTCATGATAAAAAAAACTACGTCATTCAGGCATAGCATAGACTAAAATACAAGATTAAAGATGTATATAAGTCCATACAATCAAAATAACCCCTAAAATTTTACTTTAAGATGATTAAAATTAATTGACAAAATACCTCGACAAAATCACAAAAAAAATTTGCAAAATCACTTAAAATTTTGCACACCTAACACAAGGATATTTGAATGAAAAATTCTTGAAATCCAATGCACAATTTACGTCAATCTGTTCGTAAAACATTTAGCTATCAGTTTAATACCACATTCTGTAATATATTACTTATTTACTAATTAAAACTTCATTTCATTGTCTACCGTCGTCATTTGTCACAGATGATTGCGATTTTGCCCCTCGTTCTGAGAAAAAATCTCATAGCAAGCTTGTTTCAAAAGCTACTGAGCTGAGAATCATACTACTATCTCAAGCACACTTTAATGCATGTACATACGCGGTTTTGAAACAATCCCTTTACAGGAAAGGCCCTGGCTGACGTTTAAAAAATTATCACGAAATTACCTATATCGCGATATAACCTCCCCTTACCCTAATCCTAATGTAGTGGACGATGATAGGCTGATGATGATGAAGTGCCAGATACCCTTTGGCGTAGGCCCGATGCTACAGATAAATAGACCAAAATCTTATCATTTATTTGCCATTATAATATCTGTTACAGTACACTCCTTTGAAACTATGTTTCAACTACCCATATCTCTGATTTAAAGAAACATTTTTAAAGATTATCTATGAATACCTTAAAAAAAGTCAACTCCTTACATATGCACAATAGCAAAGGTAATAAATAAATTTAAATGCACCTCCACTGCTTAGGTCTTGAACTGTCCTTATGCCAAGTTTCATCAGAATGGATCCAGCCGCTTTAGCTTGACCGTGTTACAAACATCCATCCATCCATTGAACAGGATTCTGTAACATTGTAGTGTAGGTACAAATGATCAAATCATAACAACTTGAACTTTAGAAAGAAGAGAAAAGAACAGAAAAAGTATAGAAAATAATTAAATAAAATTTAACATTGAAATGAAATTACCTACACAGTTTATTTTTATTAAATCCCAAAAAATGTTATCAGAATTCCAAATCATTTGATTAGTGATTAGTACGTCACGTCAGTACAATCTGTTATTATCAGAGAGGTATCAGATGGATAGATAGATAGGTAGCAAGTAATCCATGATATGATATCATATTATATGTGGTTGTGGCGTGAAGAAACCATGTCTTTCATTACAATGATATCATGCAAGACAAGACATGACAAGACCGTGCGGAATGTCATACATTAGCCTTACTAACTGCACTGTCGCTGCACAAACTAATGTCTTGTGTTGTGCGTGTGTGTGTTTGTGCATCACATGTTAGTTTTACTTTCATTTATTGAACTATTTTCTTCAATCTTATATTGAATATAAAGATAAAGCTTTATTTAAAACGAAAAGTACAAAGTGCGTATCCACGACAGGCTTTATCAAAGGCAATAGGTACACCACTCACATCCACAACAGGCTTCGTCAATAAATACATCCCATATATCTGCAACAAGCTTCTTCGTTGAACTATTATATGTTCTAGTTCAATATATCAATTATTTAAATGGAAATGTACACACCAAATACATGAATCACACTGTTTTCATTGAACACTTTGACACGATGAAGGCAACTTTTGTGCCAACAACATGGTACTTTTTGAAAGTCTGATGTGGTGGCCGTGCATTACATTCTGTTCTACACATTATACCTACCAGTGGTGTGCACTCCATATTAAGACAAAACACCGTGACACCCTTAATAACTTTTCACATATTTACCAATTATTTTGATTACTAATGATTTTGATTTGCTTAAATACAGGTCATTAAACAATCAAAAGTCATTTAGAAACAAAATGTGTAAAATTCTATAAGTTAAGCATTTACCCGCGACTTCGTCCACATAAATTATATATACCAGATTTTAAGTCAGATGACAAGACTACAGGCCAGCATACACCAGGCTCAAGATCGAGCGGCCTGGAGAGCTGAGGTGGCACAAGCGACCCACGATGGTCACGTCCCTCAGCCATGAGGTTACGACCAAGAAGAAGTCAGATCATAAGCTATCAAACAAAAAAAGTTTCATCAAAATCGGTTCAGTAGTTTTTGCATGATGCTCGAACAAACAAACACACAAACAAACAAACAGACAGACAAAAAATCTAAAAATTTGTGATTTGGAATCAGGGACATCTAAAAACCATATCGTAATCTCTTTTTTGTAAATATCTTCAATGTACAGACACACTTCTGTTACAGTTTTATAATAGTTTAGATGAGGGTTTCACTGTCTTTTGGTCTATATGAAGTGTACGACACTGGCACTTACTATTACTATATACTTCTGTGTTTAGTTTTGCTTACATACAACGCACACTAAACTTGATAAAAACACACCTAAGAAATATAATGTGACAAATTAAACCGTGCAGGCATCGTTAAAGATAAATATAACACTGAATCATCTCGGCCAGAGGCCTCCTCCGACCTAGAAACACAAGGTTGACGACATGTTTACTTTTTTTAATATTCATCTGATTTTCCTTCCTTCTTACATTTTTCCTGTTGAGGGATCACATTGCATGGGAATGGTGATATGTCGACAGTGTCTAGTGAACTAGGTCTGTCCATAGGTAGGTACATAGTCAGGCCTCTGACGAACAGAATGTGCGCTTGCGGCGACGGAACGGCAACAGCACAATGTGCGGCGATTGTAATGTATAGCGCCAGCCATGTATCCAGGGGGGGGGGGATAGGTGGGATTTATCTCCCCCCGAAATCCGAATATTTGTATGGAAAAGTGATTACTGCACTAACTAATATCCCCCCCCCCAAAACAAAAGTCTGGATACGTGCTTGTATAGCGCACCATACTAGACGCCACACCGAGCTTGGCATGCGTCTGAGGAAAAGGTGCAGGCCGGTTGCTGCATGTGGCAGTTGTATTCTTTTACAAAAATGGACTCTTATAAAAGGGGGGTATTAATAGAAAATGTGGCTGGGGAATGTCGACGGATCAGATGCGGAACGGCAACGGCATGCTCTGTGTGACTCGAGTTGTTTCGCAGCCGGTCCGTTGCCGTTCCCTTCCGGCCCACAGCCGCACTCGTGTGGCCCAACCTTAAAGCATGAATATTAATAGTTTTCTAAAGAAATGATGTATCTGTTACAAAGTAACTAGTAATCTGTGACAAAGTACACCAGTCTAGACTATTATACTCAAATGTTGTGACAATCAGTAAGGCATTGTCTGCCACTAAGAAGACACTCAGACCGAACATGCTGTGTAGGAATACCAGTTACCACACACAGTGTTACGAGATGTAGCAGTCGATACGAGAGCAGCAGCATTGAGATAAAGATGCGAATCTCACAGGTGGTTCCGCTCCTCGCAAGGAGTTGGAGGTGGAGCTTTCAGGCCGCTCCTGTCGTGACGAGGCGCTCCTCTCTGGACACTGAGCGGGAGACTACGTCCGGCACACAACACTGAGATGCTCCGGTCCTGTCGACGCCCAGTAAAACATCAAGTGGACGGCTACACGGAACTTGATAAATGTAGTCGACGCTACGATCTAACACTTTGAACTAAACCTTACACTTTCTTATATAACGTATGGCACTTGTATAATTCGAAAATTGATGTAAATAATTTCATGTAAAAATAACAGACGAAAACAATGTAACAAAACTTTCTCGTATATTTCTTTTCGATCTCGTCTCGCTCGACATTTTTTTTGTATGCAGGCCTATGACAGCTTAGTTCCATTGTTTCCGTTGTGGCGCTGTTTCCCATCGTCCTCATTGGACGATGATACATTGTATCATCGTCCAATGAGCAGGGTTGGATTTTGTACTATAATTATAGTATTTATACTATAAATTCACCCTTTGTACTATATACTATCCACATCTAAGGATAGTACGCTAAAATACTATAATTTCAAGTTTGGATCATTGGGAAGATCTCAAGCTCTATTTCACCGGATATGGCACTTTCAGAGCGCTTGATATCTAGCCAAATAATTCTTGATTTGCGAAGAAACCCATACATGAAGCTATATTATGAATTCATGTCCTGAATTATTAGTTCAAACAATTTACAGTGTCTTTAATGCAATCTCAAAACGTATTTTTCCTAGACTACCTACTTTATCTACTTACCAAGACTAAGATACGAAACTGCCACGGATGAAGATAGAACTAATAGTAATATTCAAGAACTGATGAACTTAGTAGAAGAGGAGTAGGTAAATTTTGCCTTGACTGTGTTGATTTTAATGACTATTATGTATAAATTAAAAATAAATAAAGTGTAGGTACTATAATTTTTTATAAATACTATCCTTTTCATTTTTTTGTGCTATCTTTTTCAACGTCCCTAAATCCAACCCTGCCAATGAGGACGAGATACAACGCCATATTGAACTTACAACAACAGCAGCCTCATGCCGTGTTGTTGCGTCAGAAGCTTATATCTTGTGATTTTCCTGGTATTTTAGCTTGAGTTTAGAATCCTTGAGAAGCCTCAATTCTTCTCCGTCGTATGACATAATAATATCGTTGAATAGTTTGTTCCTTGGTCAAATATCCCTATTTTTGCATCCTGGAATCAGTGTATACATACCTATAACTACAAGTTCTATATACATTAGTTTGACGACAGAACGCCACAACGGAAACAATGGAACTAAGTGCAAATTTCACTGTCGCATCTGTAGCTTGCTACATATCAGTAATCTGTGTTTGTATGACACAATAGGGAAGGGAAGGGGGAGTGTGATGTGATGATGACACGGATAGAGATCGCCATAGACAAAAATTACTCTACTGATTCAAAGATTAGTATTCAGTAGCAACAGAGTAGCAAAATACAGAAGTGCGATTTTTGAAAATCATACGAGCGACTTGGCAGTAGAAAATGTCAAAATTACTATGGAGATTATGCATTTTTCTACTGCCAAATCACTCGTATGATTTTCAAAAATCGCACTTCAGGGTGTCCCAGAAGTGGTGGTCTAAAATAGACGAGAGGGTAGTGGAGATCATTTTCAACAATTTTGGTCCCATACACATAGGTCCGAAAAGAACGGTTCAAAAGTTACACTGAATTTTCAACTTTTTGAGAAAAAGTCGACTTGTCCCATAGATATATTATAAAAGAACAAGATGCACAATCTCATATAAAACCATATCAAATTTTTGTCCGAATGAGGGATTTTCCAAAAGCAAAAAAAACAAAAAAGTTAGTTCCAAATTTCTCGATAGATAGCGTTGACAAGAGAGGGGTCGATTAGGTATGACCAATATAAGCTGACCGCGCGCAGGGTGAATAACGTATAACGTCGCGCGACCACCTTAATTTGGTTTTGCTTAGCTTGATGTGTCACCGTGTGTACAAACAAACCCTTTCTTATTGTTGTTCGTTTATTATTAACTATCTGCGGGGCTAGTATGCCAACCCACGATAGCGTGGCGTGATATATCGCTATCACGCTTTCGCTCTCTTTCTACTTTCGCGCGAATGAACAAGATAAAAGATTTGACAGATGGATGTGTTAAATGACGCAATCGCGGGTTGGCGTGCGTACTAGCCCCGCTGTTGATGAAGTAGCGATTACAAGTTTCCCGGTTTATTTTTGTTGAAAGTCTCAGTTTCTGTTAAGCCGGGTCCGCTGCGCCATGTTTTCGTGCAAATGTTGAACGAAGTTATCCGATGCAAATGGATAACATCACCCGCGTTCGCCTGCGGGGGAGGGGAAAGTTAGAAAACGATGTTAGCAAACACGAAAACATGGCGCAGCGGATCCGGCTTTAGGTTTTTGTAGTTTGTTATTGTTTCGCTTTTATTGTTCGAATATTCAAAATGGATACAAAGCCCATACAGCCACGTCCGATACTTGATTCGTTGTTGACAGACAATAACACCGAGATTGTTAATAATAAATCGACAATAATATCAAAGACTTTGTACTTCGTCTTTTTATTAATAATATTCGTAAATATATTTGCTCATACCTAATCGACCCCTCTCTGTTCAACGCCATCTATCCAATAAGCTTTGGTCGTATCGTATATCGTCATTATCATGAATCATGATTCAGATTCACAACAATTCTGATTTCTGCGAAGTCTTCTTTAATGGTCTGTCTCTAGTTCACTTTGGTTCAGTGTTCATATCTTTAGGGATCCGCAAAAATTCAAAAGTATCGATACTTACTCGATACTGGTATCGCAGAAGAAAGTATCGATACCGATAAAAGTATCGAACTAAAAGAATCGATACTACTCAGTATCGAGTACTTTTTTGATCACCTTAGGCTGAGATTCAGAGACGATTTTTTAAGTCTTATTTCGAACTAAGTAGGGTCAAAATGTATGGATTTTGACATACGGGAGTTCAAACTAAGACTTAAAAATCGTCTCTGAATCTCGGCCTTAGAAACTGTAAATAATCGCAAAAAAAAAGTTATAAACAAGCACATACTCAATCTATTATTTTTTATTTTAAAAACATACAAAATTACCATTATAATTATCATTTAAGAATCATTATATCAATTAAAATAATCAAATTGACTTTTATGTCGGAGAGCAGAGAGCAGGGGAAAATATTAGTGTTTTAATAAAAAAAAATACTGATTTAGAGTGCATGTAAGTACAGTACTCTTTTGCATAGTAAAAACTAAAATTAATTTTTAAATCCCAATCTTCTTCGATGCAATCAGAAGTGCGATTTTTGAAAATCATACGAGCGACTTGGCAGTAGAAAGTGTCAAAATTACTATGGAGATTATGCATCTTTCTACTGCCAAGTCGCTCGTATGATTTTCAAAAATCGCACTTCAGACTTATAAAGTAATTTGTCGATACATACGCGATAACGCGACCCAGTGAGCCGGTTCCGAGTCGCTGTCACCGTCGCTCCAGCTTTCGAAAAAAGCCTTTCAGATGGGGCTGAAGTGCCTGAAGTGCGATTTTTGAAAATCATACGAGTGACTTGGCAGTAGAAAGATGCATAATCTCCATAGTAATTTTGACATTTTCTACTGCCAAGTCACTCGTATGATTTTCAAAAATCGCACTTCTGGTATTAACAAATACTGACTTTCCAAACCATATAATTTTGGAAAAACTGCTTTCAGCTCACTCCTATGATTAAATGGTTCAGACTTTCTAGAGGACATCGTTACACTTCCGAAAAAGAAATGGTGACTGCGTACAACTACACTAGCGAGGTGAGGAGACAAAAGTATCGAGTATGTGAAAAAGTATCGACACCAAGTAAAGTATCGGAATCAAAGTATCGAGTACAAAAATACTAGGTATCGAAGAGAAAGTATCGATACTACTCAGGTATCGATACTTTTTGCGGATCCCTACATATCTTAGCTTTTGTCTTTGGTCTGTCTGACACTGACGTGACGTGACAGGAGTTTGCTTGCCGCCATTATTTTGTTCGTTTGTGTCTGTATTTGATATTTGTGAAAAGTTGGTTTTTAGTGATATTTGTGACATAATTTCGTGCGGATTGTGTACCAAACGGTTGCGTAGATCGACCAACATAACAGGAATCTCAAATACATACGAAGAAAGAACAAAAGTTTTGGTGCAAGTTTACTCGTATGGTGGTTTTGGCGGCATCGCGCGAGCTTACAAAATCATCCACAATTTCATCGTCATCCTATCATCCCATCATCCCATCGTCATCAGGATGGTTTTGCACGGGAATCATGAGGATAAGGACGGGCTTTGTTTCTTAATTTTCTGGATTCGTTTTTCGTGGCTATTATTGTGTTAATGTGGTGAAATGGGGGATTTTCCAGAGAAAAAAAAAAGCTAGTTCATAATTTCTCGATAGATGGCGTTGAACAGAGAGGGGTCGATTAGGTACCTATGGTATATTTATGAATATTATTAATAAAAAGACGCAGTATAAACCCTTTGATATTATTGTCGGTTTATTATTAACAATCTCGGTGTTATTGTCTGTCAACAATGAATCAAGTATCGGACGTGGCTGTATGGGCTTTGTATCCATTTTGAATATAACGAGAATAACAAACTACAAAAACCTAAAGCCGGGTCCGCTGCGCCATGTTTTCGTGTTTGCTAACATCGTAACACGAAAACATGGCGCAGCGGACCCGGCTTAACAGAAAAACACAAATAAACCGGGAAACTTGTAATCGCTGCTTCATCAACAGCGGGGCTAGTACGCACGCCAACCCGCGATTGCGATATTTAACACATCCATCTGTCAAATCTTTTATCTTGTTCGTTCGTGTCGTGCGAAAATAGAAAGAGAGCGGAAGCGTGATAGCGATATATCACGCTATAGTGGGTTGGCATACTAGCCCCGCAGATAGTTTATAATAAACCAACAACAATAAGAAAGGGTTTGTTTGTACACACGGCGACACATCAAGCTAAGCAAAACCAAAATAAGGTGGTCGCGCGACGTTATACGTTATTCACCCTGCGCGCGGTCAGCTTATATTGGTCATACTCAAAGATAAAATATAGGGGTAGATAAATAATATAAAGCAAGACATAGAAACGCTACTTGACATCCATTCACACTTATGACAACCGCCCATTAGAATAAGTGAAATGTCAATAGTAAACAGCACTGGTAGCATGCACACCCGCGATAGCCGTGATACGGCTTTATCACGTATTTTATCTCGTTCTTTCGCGCGCAAAGGAACGAGATAAAAGACGTGATAAAGCCGTATTACGGCTATCGCGGGTTGGCATGCTACCAGTGCTGGTCATACCTAATCGACCCCTCTCTTGTCAACGCCATCTATCGAGAAATTTGGAACTAACTTTTTACTTTTTTTTGCTTTTGGAAAATCCCTCATTAGTTTAATAATGTGTCATCAATGAAGAACAATATAGTAAAAGTGAGAAATAAAGAAGGCGCTCCCGTTTGATTCCGATTGATCCTCGCGTAAAACTTATCTTGAACTTGGAATGTGTGTATCACCCACACATTTCAATATTTAGGTGTAAGATTAGTTAAGTTAGTTTTAAGTACAAAGAAAAATGTAACTTATGACCATGCTGTTAGGGCTAGTTCCCATTGCATTTCCGAAAGGATAAATTGTATAAAAAAAAAAAAAAAAAAAGTGACGTGACAGTGACAGGACCAGACCAGCTGACTGACGAGTTTGAAAAGCCAGCTCAGCGAACTAGTGCGTGTCCAAAAACTAAGGTCTTCGCTAATTTCTGTCCGTATTAGCAGTGAAAATATCTCTAGAGTGTACCGGTCCGACCCACCTCATACGGGGAAGAAAGGAAAGCAGAAAACGTGCCACCGTCATGTTACGTTGCTTACGAAAACGCGAGCACACGAAGGACGACCGACGGAGATAGGGCGAGATCCGGAGGGAAACTTTCCGTTCCGCACGCGGATCGGCGAGGTCGGAGCGAAGGACTCGGGACGCGGGGCGATGTGCCGGGGAGGGGAGAGGTAGCGCGCGGAGCACCGGAGGAGGCGCGATGTCGCGACGCGAGACGGTGACCGTGGGGCTGCTGTGCGCGGCGTGGTACGTGGCGAGCTCGGCCAGCAACGTGGTGGGCAAGGTGGCGCTGAGCGAGTTCCCCTTCCCCGTGACCGTGAGCATGGTGCAGCTCCTGTGCACGGCGGCGTGCAGCGCGCCCGCGCTCGCGGCCTGCGGCGTGCGGCGCGCCGCGTGGCCGCCGGGCTACTGGCGCCGGCTGTGGCCGCTCGCGCTCGCCAAGTTCCTCACCACCGTCTGCTCACAGGTCTCCATATGGAAGGTGCCCGTCTCCTACGCGCACACCGGTCAGTTGACACTCATTTAACTAGAGTTTACCCATGACAAATACGGATGAATCTGCATAAATTATATACTATGATGACCCATTCAGAAATTGGAGAAACTCTTCCGCACTTCACTCTCGCCGAGAACTTTCAAGAAAAATTACTATGGCTTATGATGCCACGAGAACAATGAAGGGCATCCACACTCTCGTTCTCGGCCTGTCTCGCCTGTTCTCGGCGAGAATGAAGAGCTGGCATATGGCTTACAACGCCACAAGAACAACGAAGGGCATCCACACTCTCGTTCTCAGCCTGTCTCGCCCGTTCTCAGCGAGAATGAAGAGCTGGCATATGGCTTACAATGCCACGAGAACAAAGAAGGGCATCCACACTCTCGTTCTCAGCCTGTCTCGCCCGTTCTCGGCGAGAATGAAGAGCTGGCATATGGCTTACAACGCCACAAGAACAATGAAGGGCATCCACACTCTCGTTCTCAGCCTGAATCGCCCGTTCTCGGCGAGAATGAAGAGCTGGCATATGGCTTACAACGCCACAAGAACAATGAAGGGCATCCACACTCTCGTTCTCAGCCTGTCTCGCCCGTTCTCGGCGAGAATGAGGAGCTGGCATATGGCTTACAACGCCACGAGAACAAAGAAGGGCATCAACACTCTCGTTCTTGGCCTGTCTCACCCGTTCTCGGCGAGAATGAAGAGCCGGCATCACCGAGAATTCTCGCCGAGAAGTTCTCGCGAGAGTGTACTGCCTGCATTATCGTCCGACTCGGTAATTAGTCGACCGTCACGATGTACATGTATATAGTATATTATATAGTATATATGCACCCTCAGTGAAGGCGACCACGCCGCTGTGGACGGCGGGGCTGGCGTGGGCGCTGCAGGGCGAGGTGCAGCCGCGGCGCGTGCAGGGCGCGCTGGTGCTGATCGCGGCGGGCGTGGCGGTGGCGTCGGCCACGGAGCTGCAGTTCCACGCGCTGGGGCTGGGCGCCGCGCTCGCCGCCGCCGCGCTGCTCTCGCTGCAGCACATATACTCCAAGCGCGCGCTCGCCGACACCAACGTGCACCACCTGAGGCTGCTGCAGGTATCTACTTTGTATTCCAAAATTTCTACCGCTTGGTTAGTGTTATAGTAGACTAGAATTTGCCCGCCACTTCGTCTGCACCATACGAAGCCTTAGCATGTTGCTCGTGCGTGATACGGCTATATCACACGGCATATATCGTTTCTTCGCGCGCAAATAGAAAGAGAGCGAAGGCGCGATTGCGCTGTATTAGGGTCAGCGCACACCCAGCGTAAATCTGCTCGCGCATGCTCGAGCATGTTCTTTGCAGTCGCGCACACCTAGCGGCAAAATCCGCCGGCGGCAGAGGCGAAATCCGCCGGCGGCAGCGGCGGATGCTCGAGCATGCGCGAGCATGCTCGCGCGTGTTCGAACAGTCTCGCGGATGCTCCCGTGTTGCTACAGTTGACAGTGAATTTTGCAGTTGTTTACAATATTTTAAAGTAAAGACGTGCGAAGAGTAATTTTAAAGTATGGTGGACTGGGATTTGGTAATTATTGGGTTACTAGCAGAGGAAGAGGAGCAAGAAGAGCACATCAATAAAATGAAAAGAGGACGACACAAAATTGAAAGAAGAATATGGGCTGAAGCAACCTGGCAAGAAAGATGTACATTTGGGGAATACCACACCCTGTGCTACGGTTTAAAGTTCAAGGGACAGTTATTTTATGACTACTATAAAATGGAATATGAACAATTTGAAAACCTACTAAATCTGCTTCGACCTTTGAGATTTTCATTGTATTTTCAAAAATTGTTAGATTATTATATATTTTCTGTACTAAATTGCCCTTTTCGTGCTAAAGTAGTTAAAAAATATGCTAGATTTAGTCCGAAACCGGCAGAGGTGGCAACACTTACGACGGATCGCAAGCATCGACACGGGCGTATGCTCGAACATGCTCGAGCATGCGCGAGCATGCTCGCGACTGCTCGCGTCGCCGCGAGGAGCATACGCGAGCATACTCGAACAGACGCTGAAGGGATTTAATCACTTGCAAGCTATTTTCGACTTTATTTCAATGGGAATAGAGTTCATTATCAATTGAATCAATGAAATCTGCTCGCGCATGCTCGAACAGTTTAACGCTAGGTGTGCGCTGACCCTTAGGCCTCGTTCAAGGAGAGGCAGCGCTTCACGCGGCGCGGGCTGCCAGAAAAACAAACATATGAAGATGTATGAGAGTGTTCACGGAGAAGCGTTTTTGCATGCTTTTGTTTGATTTGAGGCGTCGCATGTGGCGGGCGCCGCGGCAGGTGACGCGGCGGCCGACGCGGCGAGCGCAGCGGCGGGCAACATGGTTATAGTTGTAAACGGGCGATTTTAAACCGGTTTAAAACGAAACGGGCGGTTTGAAACGAATTTCTACGGATAAGACCAAGTAGCTTATATATAAAGACTGACAGGATGCAAAAAAAAGCTGCGGTAGCCAGACGGAAGCCAGCAGACGGAACCATGAACGGGGAATACGCTTGACGCGCCGCGTGAAGCGCCTCGTCTCCTTGAACGAAGCCACGGTGCCTTACTACGGCGGCAGATATTATAGTAGATTATGTACCAAGGGGATAAAGCAGTGTCTTTCATCACAGGCGCGATATTGAATCCCGAGCTCAACGAGGGATTCTAGGGTTAACTCCCGAGCGTAGCGAGGGAGTTTAGAGTTAACTCCCGAGCGAAGCGAGGGAGTTAAGACTAGAATCCTGAGTGAAGCGAGGGGTTCAAGCTCGCCCAAGATGAAAACACGTTTATCCCTGAGGACCATACTCTACTTTTCACACCCTCCGCGAGAAAATAAAAAGCAATACTGTTAAAAGCCCAGGGGAGCGTGTAAATTCTCTATGGTTAGAAACCAATTCTTTTATTAGAGTTTATAACAAAGTATTAGAATTCAATAGTATAATAGTATTTAGAAAACACTATTTTATTAAATTCAAAGTGAAAGTAGATATTTGAAAAATTAGACCAGGAGAGCGATTTTTGAAACTCATTCGCTGAGTTCAGCAGTTGAAAATGTCAAAATTACTATGGAGATATGCAACTTTCTACTGCTGATTTGACTTTCAAAAATCATACTTCAGGAGTGCCATTTTTTAAAGTCAAATCAGCAGCAAAAAGATGCGTCCATAGTAATTTTGTCATTTTCAACTGCTGAACTCAGCCAATGAGATTTAAAAATCGCACTCCAGTTGTGGAAAGAAAAAATATATACGGTGAATTGAGAAACCTCCTCCTTTTTTGAAGTCGGTTAAAAATGTAATATTTTTTTTACTTTGTTCGTAGCACTGGTAGCAATAGGTACAGAGATTTGCAGTATTCGCGCCTTTTTTTCTTTTTTTGTGTTCAATACTCGTGGTGGCCAGTTCGAATTTCGAATTAAGTTCTTTTTGGTGCAGGTCTCCATGATAAGTTTTCATACGAATTTTAAGTAAGGGTCGTAGTAAATATTAAATAATCTGTGGATGCGGTTCCATATTCAAATCTCATTATTGACCAGCGGGTTATAATGAAATTCAGTACAATATTATTGCCCGGCTAGTCCCAGGGCTATAATGACTTGCTTTAGGTTCGAGTTACATGACATATAATGTTCCATTTTCGAGCGGGTGGTGTGAAAAGTCTTATTATATGCTTTCGAACACACAAAGTTTCATCAAAATCGTTTCAGTAATTCGTGATGCGCGAACAAGGAAACAGACAGACAGACAAAAAAGCCATGGTGGTTTGGAGCCAGGGACACCTTAAAAAAACCATATCGTAATTTTTTTTGTAAATCTTTTCAATGTACAGTCTCCTGTACACACTCCTGCAACAGTTAAACTATAGTAGAGACTGGCTTGAATTACCTATTTACGAAACCATTGGGAAATTTTTTCGGTGCTAAAGATAGCGTAATGTAGCTGGCAAAAATCTTGGCTACGGACCGGACCCATCGATGAGCTGCATCTATGACGGCCATATCGCCCAGAGCGTAACATTCAGAAATGCGTATTTGTGCCAATTGGTATTTGCAATACACCTTTACAGGAAATTTGAGATTCCCCCCTCTGGGCTAAAAGGTGGGCGAGCCCAAGACCTGGTGTTTTTCTACTCTATTATTCTAATCGTCCGTATATCACGGCCGAATACAACTATGAGACGTTAATCGATGTACTGTAACGTGTCGCCAGACGCTGTCGCAGCTGGCGCTGGTGATGTTCGTGCCGGTGTGGGCGTGGCAGGACGCGGGCGCGCTGTGGGCGGGGCGCTGGGCGGGGGAGGGGGAGGCTCAGTCGTGGCGCGTGGGCGCGCTGGTGGCGGCGGACGGGATGCTCGCGTGGGTGCAGGCCGTGGCGGCGTTCAGCGTGCTGTCGCGCGTGTCGCCGCTCGCGTACGCGGTCGCGTCGGCGGCCAAGCGCGCCGCCGTGGTGGCCGCGTCGCTGGTGGTGCTGCGCAACCCCGCGCCGCCGCTCAACGTGGCCGGCATGGCGCTGGCGGCGCTCGGCGTGCTCGCCTACAACCGCGCCAAGATACACGCGCGCCGCGGAGACATAGCGCGCCGCCCGCTGCTGCCGGTCTGAACGTGAACGTGTGAACGTCCCGTCCCGTCCCCGAGTCGTAACGTTCGGTATTTGAGGGTGAAAGAACGGGTCGCGGCGTGAACTACCGGTGTCGAAAGGATCGACCGTCTCGGCCGTGTGCGGGCCCGTGATCGTTAGACGATTTTATATGGACTCAAAAAATTGCTTCCGCTCTGAGGATAAAATAAATATTTTACTAAAATGTTTTTCGAATTTAGAATTTTGGAGCTTTCGCTCGTTCTAGAGAGTGATTTCGGTGTTGATTTTAATGCGTGCGCCATACATAGATGCATGTGCATAAACAATAGTATTTTCGGCAGTATTATGTGCATGAAACACGGATGGTCAAGTCGTGTAACGACCTACCTGCGATAATCGATCTACCACCACCATAGGTAATGTAATAAAATACTAAATACTTACAATGTTCTATCACAATCCTCATAATAGTGTAGCTCCAACGATAGGTCCTTGTCCATCACATGATAGTCAGTACAGTAGGTAGTACAATAAGTGTAACATAATGAATTGCCCACCTGAGACTCGTCCCATCAAAGTGAATGCCTCACCGTCTTGCAGCAAGTACCTACCTACTCAAATAGACGTAGTATCGCTCCTACGCTATGTGCGTGCTACCTCATTGCCGCAGTATTTTTATTTTCATGAATAGTGTAATTTTTATAACTACCTCATGTAAGTATATATTTAATGTTTGGCGAAGCAATACTACTTACTTGCAATGCAACATATTATATCATTTTTCGTTTTTTTGTTGTTAGGTACTTGTAATTTACTAGTACTGTGTTAGATGGTATCTTCATAATATGTGTATTTACCTATTATTTTATTATGTTTTGAAAATTTTAATTGTGTTGTGTGAAACAAACTAATTCTAAAGATATTTGATTGCTAGCATGTCTTTGTTGCTAGCACACCAATATATACTCTGAGAGAATCTTTATTTTTGTACATTAAATTCAACTCAATCAATTTATTTCGGAAATCGCGTTCCATAAATATTAATTAGTAAGTACATGATGTAATTAGTAAAACACGCTATCATCGCGTGCGTAACATGTATTATGTTACATACATAAGACCTGCCACGCACATACGGAATTCCGATTAGGATTGTGATTTTGTACTTATAGGATTTGATACACCTCCGAAATTCCGTATGTACAGTGGCGGACCTAAATAAGAGATTGTTATTTTTATAAAATATGTTTGGCATATTTTTTTTATTTACCCGTTGGTAAAATTATGTACCTATAGGTACTTAGATAATTTTGTTATCCTTAAGTACATAACGTTGTCAATCATGCTCAAGGTAACTTTAGATTGCTTGTGCTTATTATTTTATAAGTTATTATTACTTGTTAATAACAAATAAGTACGGGTTCGAAATTATCAAGATAATATTTTTCATTGATAAATTATCAAAGCTGATTCTTAGTTTTGAGTAAAATTTCTAATTAAAAGTTCTGCAATTACTGGTTTTGCTTTAATTCACTTCTATCTAGACCAAATCAACAAAGAGAAACTTAATTAGTTTCGCATCACAATGAATAACAGATAATTGAGAAAAACATCAGAAAACAGTGAAAAAATAATTAATGTTTGCGAGATTCTTTTTTTGCGAATCGTGATCGAATACACACCATGGCGTGTACTCATGGATACATTTTAGTAATCTTGTTTTGGTAGTAAGTAGTGTGAATGTGCCCGTGGGGTGGGTTGACATCGGGTTCAGTACATTTTAAATTTTACTAACAAATTATTTAAATTTAAAAAAAATTTCCTATCTTGAAACCATGATAATTCGATTCTGCTCTCGATTCTAAAAACTACTTTCTAGTTTGCGGATACGCACTTTCTACTGTTGAGTGACTGTTGATTTTACTTTCAAAAATCATTTTTGAAAGTCAAATCAGCAGTAGAAAGATGCATATCTCCATAGTAATTGTGACACTTTCAATGAGTTTTAAAAATTGTAGGCGATCAAGAAGCTTCAAATTTGCTTCTCGTAGGCGATACACCGGCCGTCTGACGCGTACTATGGCAAATTGTTTTATAAATATCTATCTACCCTACCTACTCGTACTCGTGTAGGCACACTACTGTTAAAATGTCACCAGAACGAGTCCTGCGCGTGCAGAACGCAGAGCACGTGGTCACTAAACTAAACTGACTTGCGCTCTATAATTTAGGCCTTTTAAATGGAATTAAATAATTATAATGTTGCTTATTTATTGTCTTTTAATTTAGCCCGTAGCGTAGGCCTCGCATCGCATGCCAGCCTCGAGAAAACGATAAAAATAGAGATGTGCTCCATCTTTATTATTTTACGTATGCCAGAATTTCTGGCATACGTAGGCTCTATCTGACCCAGAAAAAGCGCATATGACGTTTTTCTCGTTTAAAACGTTTTGTCGCGGGTGGCATGCTAGCCGTGCAGATCGGTGATCATTGAAAAGGAAGGTAAATAAAAGCGAAATTTTTAAAATAAATATAATTTATTTACATTACTTTAATAATAAACCTAATGTAGTTAACGGTAAGTCGCGTGTAGGGGCGACAATCGAGCGACGTGACGTGACGTCATCGGTCGCGACACTACACTCACACACAAATACAAAACTCGCAGTCTTCGTTCATACATTACGTTTACGTTAGTAGAGGGCGCTCGGCCACGCGGCCGGCCTGCCCTGTGCCCGCGCACCGAGCGCATCTCATCGGCTCATATTATCGAGGGACTTGCAGGCGATCAATGGTCGGCGGGTTTTTAAATGTGTGTTGATACCGAGCTTTCGCTTGCAAGTCACACCAACTAACAATTTGGTCCTATAGTTGTCGTATTGTCGAACATTAGACGCACAAAGCATCGGTATATGACGAAATTACAGTAATATAACTTTTATAATTCAAAAATAGTCATATAAATGGGTGCCTATTACGACCAAATTGTTTGCTGGGACTGAACTCACCGGCCGGCCGGTAAGGGGGCACGCCTAGACAAGTTACAATCACAAAACATCAACGACATTACTATTAAACCTGTTTAGAAATGCAAAACATCACTTCGAGAGCGACGTTGACAAAATAAAAATTCTTAAACCGTACGTACTTAAGACAACTGGGAAGTAATCTCACATGAACCCCGGCCGCGGCCGCGTACGACGTCGCTCGGTTTAAGTGGAGCGATGGGGGACGACCGGACGAGGACGACGCGTCGGTATCGTCGTCACCGCTCCCGAATGGTCTACGACTACTAGTGTTGCCAACATAGATACTTTTCCACTAAAACTGGTAGAAGATTAAAACTGGTCGTTTCAACCCCCCTTTTAGTGGAGAAATATTGTTTTTAGTGATTAGTGGTTTTTTTTTAGTGGTTCAGTAGAATAACATTTAGTTACAAAGAGCTATTTTTAAATCACATCATACACCCTAAAATTGAGGGTCATCATACACACTTTTAACGCTAAGGTTATATCAGTCCTGAATCTTTATGTATAATATCAGTAATAACAATGTGCATGACCTCGCTCGCAAATGTGACGTCACTCAACCACACAAATTTCACTCGAGTCATTCAAATGATCGTTTCCTTTACATAGAGTCTACTTTCCTTCGTCAGCCGAGTTAACGAGAACGGCCTTTTAAGGTCATGCACATCGTTATTTTAAACTGATAGTACATTTAATATTCTGTTACACAATATAATCCCCGCAAGTTGATATTGCGATTGGCGGCCATCTTGGTGACGTAATTTTGACGTAGTCGACTGTGCACCATCATTACCGTTCGCAAGGTCAGCCCGTGTTTGATGACGTGACGCAGCTGTTATTGTGACAAGGTTCCATCGCAATATCAACTTGCGGGGATTATATGTAATAAATTACCAATAAGCCCATTGTTTTCTCGTTCATTGGAAAATTTAGTGATCATAAGAGTGGGGCCACTTTCTGTTAGTGGTTTTAGAAGTTAAATTTGGTGGAGAATTAATGTCGGTTAACAGTCGGCAACACTACGTACGGTACGAGACCACCGAGTACAGATAGTGACACTAGCGCGGGGACGCGGCGGCGGCGCGGTGTGCGGAATGAACTAGACTGTGTGGCGGCGCGCGCATCACAGCTCGTCGTGCTCGTCGGGCTCGGCGTCGAGCTCGTCCGCGGCCGCGTCGGTGCCTGCGTCGGGCGCGTGCGCGTCCTCGAAGTGCTCGTCCTCGGGCAGCTCGTCGGGCGCGAGGCCGAGCGAGCCCTGCAGCATGCGCTCCACCGACTCCGCGAACTCCACCGCCTGACCCTCCTGCAGCATGAACCCGGACCTAGAGGGGACGAGGTCGACATCATTTATACGATACTACAGTTTGAAGCGCACTTATTAAATGAATATTTTTTTTAAGCCACCACCGAGTCGGAATGTGTTGTCGCTACACGACATAACACGACTTAATAACTAAACAATATAAATTCTTATGCTAAGGTTATGTATACGATAACCTCGATTCGAACTGTGCTACGACTTTACTTAACTAAATTTATTCCTGTCACTTTCTAAAATAAGATTAAGAAAAGAGACAGAAAACCAACAGCTAACTTTAGTACTGTCAAAGTGATGTTACACGCCCAAAAACGCTTTAACCCTTCCCGTGTCAGCCTCTCGCGCAAAAAAAGTGCCCGGAATGTCTGGCAATATGACGTCATTTGTTTTATTTTCGACTACCTTTAGAAAATAATTATTTGTGGAGGTTATGTTTGACCCTATGGTATAACAAAATATCAATGGAAAGCTCACAAAATTTGCCACAGTGATTTTATGTTATATGAGAGCTAAATTACGTACCTGATATTCAAATATAATTATCTAATAATTTCGAGTTTTTTCCGACATAACCTCGAACGAAATTCACAATCACATTAACTTTTTTCACTGTTTGCACTTCACAGATCACACTAACTACACGATAATATAATAAGCTCTTATTTTATCACTTTATAGTAACAATACTTTGTTTCTAAACACTAGAATTACGCCACAATAACTAAATAACAAAACACGAACCCGGCGCCATTGACCGCAAAATGGCGGCCGGGCCGGACCACGTATCACATTTTAATTTTTTATTGCGTTTCGTTGTTCCCAAACCACACTCCAAAAAATGTGATGTGACATCCCAACAGTACACTAAGTCTATAAAAAATTAAAATAGTGAGGTGAACGGAACGCACCGGCACCACAAGCCAGCCAATGGCGGCGCTATGCTTACGGTACAGACCTTTGTTCCACAGACACTCTACGTATAGAAAAGTTGTGGTACAGAGGTATGTTCCACAGACATGTGACGGGTTAAATAAGATGGCGTACATTATGATGGCATCTTATTTTGGGCGTGTAACATCACTTTGACAGCACTAAAGTCAGCTGTTGGTTTTTTGTCTCTTTTCTTAATCTTATTTTAGAAAGTGACAGGAATAAATTTAGTTAAATCATGGGACAGTCCGAATCGGTACCAATAATACCACAGTCTATTTAACGAAATAATTGAGCTTTGGAAAAGGGAATAAAGCTTTGGTGCAACACCCTAAACATGTGCCACTCCAAAGCACTTATCAAACGCTACAATCACAAATTTGGGATGAACGTTCTCCTTGCAAATTTGTACAATAGCAAGGTCACTCACAGTCCACTGCAAATTAAACAAAAAATTTCATGTGCACGCTGAATTTAAGTGATACGACCGACTGCAAGGAGGAAATGAAAACTCCTCTGCGCCTCCTATGAGATAAGACTGTGGCCCCCTGATGTACAAATACAGTACCCATCTAGATAGGCACGTACTGATACCAGCACGGCTAGTATGCCACCCACGACAAAGCGTTTAAACGAGAAAACCGTCATGCGCGCTCTTTTTGGCATACGTAAAATAATAAAGATGGAGGCACGTCTCGATTTTTGTCGTTTTCTCGGGGGTGCATGCTAGGCCTACAGATGAGACACAAATCATCCCAATCAAAAACCTACTGCGATTTCTGGCCGTAGTGGAGATCGGTGAAGAACTTTGAAAATGGCGTTCATAAAGGACCGGCGACGGTCTAAGTGGCACAGGCTCAGTGAGCCCGTCAAGGCCTCAAAACCTCAAATAATAATAATACCTGAGCGCGGCGGTGCGGTACAAGGTCTGCGCGGCGAGTAGGGTGTCTGCGCCGTCGGGCTCGTCCTGGACGCGGCGCAGCAACTCTCGCACGACGGGGTGGCGCGGGTTGATCTCCAGCATCTTCTTCTGCGAGAGGTGGTGCTTCCGCTGCGCGTCGTCCGCCTGCAACGTGCAACGTGCAACGACCCCTCACGTCAGTACAGTACAGTGGGGACGTAAGGACTAAGGACGCTCGCATGTGGCGAGAGGGATTGCGCTCTTAGTGTTAGTGGTCTCCACAAATTAAAATATTCGGTAATGCGCTATTCATTTGATAGCCATTAGTGCCGTTTTAAAATATCACTCGGATGTTTGTAGTGTAGAGTAACCGACGTATAAGGGAATGCCATTCATAACATTGTTCTGGATAACATTCCCTACAGTAGTAGTACACTTAGCAGATAGGACTGAAAGAGTGTCCTCGTTTACATTAATGGAATATATCATGCAGTTATTAATCAAATAAAACTTTTATTTAAATCCACCCGAACTCCCAATATCACATGGCGACCTTGCCAGGACTGGCCGTGGACTGGCCGTTAAAGGCTGTCAGGCACATATTAAATAAAAATTTTGCGTAATACGGAAGTCAAGTCGAATAGTAATCGGATTGCAATGTGATTAGAACTGAAATTGGACTTGGATGTTTTAAATTAGAGCAATCGCCCTCCACCTTCCAGGACGCTTTGCTGTCACTGGTGTGGTCCCCCCATAGTCCGCAGTAATAATCAGTCACAGTTCCCTAAGTTATGTTTTATAGTTTTGGGAAATGAATCTTCGGGCGGTACCTTCCGGTGAGCATTAGACGTGCGAGCGGAGACGCCGGCCGCGACACGGCCGCGCGCGTGATGAACGCTGATAGTTTGTGTTCTAGCACTAGCACTAGCACTAGCACTAGCAGGGTAGGTACCTTCTGGTGCGCGTTGGACATGGCGAGGCGCTCCATGTTGCCGGTCCAGCCGAACACGGTGGCGACGAGCGCGGCGGGCGAGCGCGCGAGGCGGCGCGACACGGCCGCGCGCGTGATGAACGCTGATAGTTTGTGTTCTAGCACTAGCACTAGCACTAGCACTAGCAGGGTAGGTACCTTCTGGTGCGCGTTGGACATGGCGAGGCGCTCCATGTTGCCGGTCCAGCCGAACACGGTGGCGACGAGCGCGGCGGGCGAGCGCGCGAGGCGGCGCGACACGGCCGCGCGCGTGATGAACGCTGATAGTTTGTGTTCTAGCACTAGCACTAGCACTAGCACTAGCAGGGTAGGTACCTTCTGGTGCGCGTTGGACATGGCGAGGCGCTCCATGTTGCCGGTCCAGCCGAACACGGTGGCGACGAGCGCGGCGGGCGAGCGCGCGAGGCGGCGCGACACGGCCGCGCGCGTGATGAACGCTGATAGTTTGTGTTCTAGCACTAGCACTAGCACTAGCACTAGCAGGGTAGGTACCTTCTGGTGCGCGTTGGACATGGCGAGGCGCTCCATGTTGCCGGTCCAGCCGAACACGGTGGCGACGAGCGCGGCGGGCGAGCGCGCGAGGCGGCGCGACACGGCCGCGCGCGTGATGAACGCTGATAGTTTGTGTTCTAGCACTAGCACTAGCACTAGCACTAGCAGGGTAGGTACCTTCTGGTGCGCGTTGGACATGGCGAGGCGCTCCATGTTGCCGGTCCAGCCGAACACGGTGGCGACGAGCGCGGCGGGCGAGCGCGCGAGGCGGCGCGACACGGCCGCGCGCGTGATGAACGCTGATAGTTTGTGTTCTAGCACTAGCACTAGCACTAGCACTAGCAGGGTAGGTACCTTCTGGTGCGCGTTGGACATGGCGAGGCGCTCCATGTTGCCGGTCCAGCCGAACACGGTGGCGACGAGCGCGGCGGGCGAGCGCGCGAGGCGGCGCGACACGGCCGCGCGCGTGATGAACGCTGATAGTTTGTGTTCTAGCACTAGCACTAGCACTAGCACTAGCAGGGTAGGTACCTTCTGGTGCGCGTTGGACATGGCGAGGCGCTCCATGTTGCCGGTCCAGCCGAACACGGTGGCGACGAGCGCGGCGGGCGAGCGCGCGAGGCGGCGCGACACGGCCGCGCGCGTGATGAACGCTGATAGTTTGTGTTCTAGCACTAGCACTAGCACTAGCACTAGCAGGGTAGGTACCTTCTGGTGCGCGTTGGACATGGCGAGGCGCTCCATGTTGCCGGTCCAGCCGAACACGGTGGCGACGAGCGCGGCGGGCGAGCGCGCGAGGCGGCGCGACACGGCCGCGCGCGTGATGAACGCTGATAGTTTGTGTTCTAGCACTAGCACTAGCACTAGCACTAGCAGGGTAGGTACCTTCTGGTGCGCGTTGGACATGGCGAGGCGCTCCATGTTGCCGGTCCAGCCGAACACGGTGGCGACGAGCGCGGCGGGCGAGCGCGCGAGGCGGCGCGACACGGCCGCGCGCGTGATGAACGCTGATAGTTTGTGTTCTAGCACTAGCACTAGCACTAGCACTAGCAGGGTAGGTACCTTCTGGTGCGCGTTGGACATGGCGAGGCGCTCCATGTTGCCGGTCCAGCCGAACACGGTGGCGACGAGCGCGGCGGGCGAGCGCGCGAGGCGGCGCGACACGGCCGCGCGCGTGATGAACGCCGACAGCTTGTCGCCCAGCCAGCGCGTCAGCGGCTCGAACTGCGCCTTGTACGCCTCCAGCTGCGTCTTAGCCTCCTCGCCTGCCAGTGGCACGAGACGCTCATTCATTATTACTACAAAACATACATTAAGGGCTCCCACACATAACTGCGACATCGCATCGCATCGCAAATATCTGCCAGCGCTCGATCACCTATTACGATGACATATGTATGATTATGGCATGCAGCGCATCGCAAATATTTGCGATGCGATGCGACGTCGCAGTTATGTGTGGGCACGCTAAGTAAATAACCGGGCAGGTGCGAAAGGAAAACGCCCAATCCCATTTCACCTACTACAAAAACGAAATGCTACGTTAAGGTGGACTTCTGATGCTAGCGACCGATGCGTCTGTCGCGCGCGACTCGCGGCCGACGGCGGATGCGACAATACTAATTACTATGAAAACTTATGGCGCCGCTTCCGATGCCAGCGACTGACGCGTGCGCGTGCGTCAAACGCGCGCGGCCGATGTCTATCGCATCGGCCGCGGCCGCGCGCGGCTATGCTCTGACATCACGCAGAGCAAGAATGTTTGCCAGACATTATTACAGATTTTTTTTTTTTTCTCCATGTTGGCTCCATAGTGAAAGTTGTTCAGTTTGATGGTCTGAAGCACCCCCTTAAGTATTACTAGGGTGTTTTATTACACCCTGTAGAAGAGTAACTATATAAAAGAAACAATTTAACAACCCTGAAATAACTTCATTCTTCCTAAACCCATACTAAAAGAACGAACAAAGTGTCCCCTGTGGGAATCGAACCCAAGACCTCCGTGTCGAGAGCCCAATGTTCTTAACCATTAGACCACGGAAGCAGTTAGTTAATTTATAGTATAAATAATACTTAGACCAAAGTAAAATGAATGGATAGGCCCAAAGCGCTTTAAGTTGAAGCACGCAAAACTAGGGCACTTCAATACAAATTAGGGTACTTGGTCTGTCATCTCAGTACATTTTCGATCTGAAAACTGTCAATTGTTTTGCCTCATTTTTCTGGTTTGAAATGTTCGCGTAAGGCCTGTCCATTCTTGTTTACTAATGTCATTGAAATAATACAATGTGGAACGTATGTATAATTCACCCAAAGAAAGAGGTCGTTGTATATCCGTACTTATTGCAATGTGAGGCTATACAGTTTTTATTTGTTAGGTTTCTTTTTATTAAATTTTTGCGTTACATACCCTCCTCCAGGTCGAAGATCTCCTTGGCGATGTTCTGGAACTTGTGTCCGTCGTACTCCGGCAGCGAGGACAGGCTGTACTCGTCCACCGCCTCCGTCAGGTAGAGCACCTCGTAGCCCGCCTTCACCAGTCGCTCCGCGAACGGTGACTTCTCCACCTGACACGGACAGACTCTACATTAACGATGTCATTGTCGATGTAGAAGTATTATTATCATCATATCATATCCATAGAGGTTAACTTAATCAACTGTGAAATAAATATGTTTGGCTATTTATCAAGGCTGCGCCGAGCCTATTGTGCTGCCCCCAATCTTATTTTTTTATTTCTAAACAATTAAATAACAGATAGGCTTTTTAACCGACTTGGGGGGTGGGGGGGGGGGGTATTGCACAATAGGCTCGGTACAGCCTTAAGGCACAGCCATGACACTGCGTGTACGTGAAAGATCCCGCTCCGGTGACCTTGGGCCGGCGCGAGTATGCGATAGGGTCGATACCTTCCGAAAACGAAAAATACATTTATGTATCTACCTACCTAGGTGATATTTAATTTACGTAAAGTAAATATAATGTATTATCATTGCAGTTAGTATTGTAGTGTCAATTTCACGTCATGCTCGATACCCATAATATAAGTGTAGGTAGCAAATGTAGCAATCAATTATTATAATCCAAATCAGGTACCTAGGTCGTGTATTTTTTTAAATCAAAGTTGTAGGTGGGTATTATCTTATCGGGAAAAAAGTACCTAGGGGGCGTGATCAATCATCAAAATTAAAATACCTACATTTTGAATTAACTGTTTTAAAGGACGTTAATGAGTAGGCAGGTAGGAAACACAACCATAAACTCGACATGACATGTTTCCGCACGTGACAATAAAGTCGCGTACCTACTCGCGTCGTCCACTGAGTCGAGCGAGCGAGAACATCCTTGGGACTCGGCCGTCATTGACATGACGTCGACGACGATAAGGATATCAGAAATGTTGTTATGCAGTATGTGTAGAGAGGTGTGTATGTGTATGTGTAGAGTACCTCGGCGCGGCTGGAGCCGGCGATGTAGTAGATGTGAGTCTGCTTGGGCCGCATGCGCGCCACGTAGTCCTGGAGCGAGGTCATGCGCTCGGAGCGCGAGGAGTGGAACATGAGGAGCTTGTGTAGCAGTATGTGTAGTGTAGGTGTGTATGTGTATGTGTAGAGTACCTCGGCGCGGCTGGAGCCGGCGATGTAGTAGATGTGAGTCTGCTTGGGCCGCATGCGCGCCACGTAGTCCTGGAGCGAGGTCATGCGCTCGGAGCGCGAGGAGTGGAACATGAGGAGCTTGTGTAGCAGTATGTGTAGTGTAGGTGTGTATGTGTATGTGTAGAGTACCTCGGCGCGGCTGGAGCCGGCGATGTAGTAGATGTGAGTCTGCTTGGGCCGCATGCGCGCCACGTAGTCCTGGAGCGAGGTCATGCGCTCGGAGCGCGAGGAGTGGAACATGAGGAGCTTGTGTAGCAGTATGTGTAGTGTAGGTGTGTATGTGTATGTGTAGAGTACCTCGGCGCGGCTGGAGCCGGCGATGTAGTAGATGTGAGTCTGCTTGGGCCGCATGCGCGCCACGTAGTCCTGGAGCGAGGTCATGCGCTCGGAGCGCGAGGAGTGGAACATGAGGAGCTTGTGTAGCAGTATGTGTAGTGTAGGTGTGTATGTGTATGTGTAGAGTACCTCGGCGCGGCTGGAGCCGGCGATGTAGTAGATGTGAGTCTGCTTGGGCCGCATGCGCGCCACGTAGTCCTGGAGCGAGGTCATGCGCTCGGAGCGCGAGGAGTGGAACATGAGGAGCTTGTGTAGCAGTATGTGTAGTGTAGGTGTGTATGTGTATGTGTAGAGTACCTCGGCGCGGCTGGAGCCGGCGATGTAGTAGATGTGAGTCTGCTTGGGCCGCATGCGCGCCACGTAGTCCTGGAGCGAGGTCATGCGCTCGGAGCGCGAGGAGTGGAACATGAGGAGCTTGTGTAGCAGTATGTGTAGTGTAGGTGTGTATGTGTATGTGTAGAGTACCTCGGCGCGGCTGGAGCCGGCGATGTAGTAGATGTGAGTCTGCTTGGGCCGCATGCGCGCCACGTAGTCCTGGAGCGAGGTCATGCGCTCGGAGCGCGAGGAGTGGAACATGAGGAGCTTGTGTAGCAGTATGTGTAGTGTAGGTGTGTATGTGTATGTGTAGAGTACCTCGGCGCGGCTGGAGCCGGCGATGTAGTAGATGTGAGTCTGCTTGGGCCGCATGCGCGCCACGTAGTCCTGGAGCGAGGTCATGCGCTCGGAGCGCGAGGAGTGGAACATGAGGAGCTTGGCGAGGCGCGCGCGGTTGCTCGGGTCCTCCATGATGCCGAGCTTCACGCTGCGGAGGTCAACGACACGTGTTACTTTACGTTATAGGCATAAGTCGCGGTTGCGTCTCTGCTACGACGGTCGGTCGCAGCTCAGACGCGCACTTTCAGCTTATTTTACAATTCCGCTATGGAAAAAGTAGATTCTCATCCGATACCCTGGAGAGACAGATGAGTGAGGGACTCACTTGGTGGAGTACTCGCTCCAGAAGTGCTGGTACTCGTCGTCGGGTATCTTCCGCAGCATGTCGAGGGCCTTGCGCACGAGCTTCTTCTTGATGATCTTCACGAGCTTGTGCTGCTGCAGCGTCTCGCGCGACACGTTCAGCGGCAGGTCGTCCGAGTCCACTATACCCTGGAGAGTTAGTAATTTACATCATAATAATATGAGAAACTGTGTCTATCTGTCTTTTACGAAGAAGGACACGGCATAAAATTCAAATTAGTTGAAGATGATACCCTCATCTTCGACTAATTTGAATTTTATGCCGTAAAACAGCTACTTATACAAATCCACATTAGTTATCCCCCGACCTGCTCAAGTAAGATTTTTCACCTCTGTATAAGTCCGATTTCAAATGTCACTTCTGTTCTTTTCAGCAAACCTTAAAACGCTACTCGTTTCCGATCAAATGATACGTTACAATTCAACCGAATCCTACTGTTAGTAGTTGGGCATGAGGTCGTTGAACTCGTCGGTGATGAAGACTCGTCGCACGTAGAGCTTGATGTGGTCGGTCTTGTGTCTTGTATAGGGCACCGGCTACATGAGGTCATCACATCACACAGTACCTGTATGAACGCGAGGTAGTTGGGCATGAGGTCGTTGAACTCGTCGGTGATGAAGACTCGTCGCACGTAGAGCTTGATGTGGTCGGTCTTGTGTCTTGTATAGGGCACCGGCTACATGAGGTCATCACATCACACAGTACCTGTATGAACGCGAGGTAGTTGGGCATGAGGTCGTTGAACTCGTCGGTGATGAAGACTCGTCGCACGTAGAGCTTGATGTGGTCGGTCTTGTGTCTTGTATAGGGCACCGGCTACATGAGGTCATCACATCACACAGTACCTGTATGAACGCGAGGTAGTTGGGCATGAGGTCGTTGAACTCGTCGGTGATGAAGACTCGTCGCACGTAGAGCTTGATGTGGTCGGTCTTGTGTCTTGTATAGGGCACCGGCTACATGAGGTCATCACATCACACAGTACCTGTATGAACGCGAGGTAGTTGGGCATGAGGTCGTTGAACTCGTCGGTGATGAAGACTCGTCGCACGTAGAGCTTGATGTGGTCGGTCTTGTGTCTTGTATAGGGCACCGGCTACATGAGGTCATCACATCACACAGTACCTGTATGAACGCGAGGTAGTTGGGCATGAGGTCGTTGAACTCGTCGGTGATGAAGACTCGTCGCACGTAGAGCTTGATGTGGTCGGTCTTGTGTCTTGTATAGGGCACCGGCTACATGAGGTCATCACATCACACAGTACCTGTATGAACGCGAGGTAGTTGGGCATGAGGTCGTTGAACTCGTCGGTGATGAAGACTCGTCGCACGTAGAGCTTGATGTGGTCGGTCTTGTGTCTTGTATAGGGCACCGGCTACATGAGGTCATCACATCACACAGTACCTGTATGAACGCGAGGTAGTTGGGCATGAGGTCGTTGAACTCGTCGGTGATGAAGACTCGTCGCACGTAGAGCTTGATGTGGTTGGTCTTGGGTCTTGTATAGGGCACCGGCTACATGAGGTCATCACATCACACAGTACCTGTATGAACGCGAGGTAGTTGGGCATGAGGTCGTTGAACTCGTCGGTGATGAAGACTCGTCGCACGTAGAGCTTGATGTGGTCGGTCTTGTGTCTTGTATAGGGCACCGGCTACATGAGGTCATCACATCACACAGTACCTGTATGAACGCGAGGTAGTTGGGTATGAGGTCGTTGAACTCGTCGGTGATGAAGACTCGTCGCACGTAGAGCTTGATGTGGTCGGTCTTGTGTCTTGTATAGGGCACCGGCTACATGAGGTCATCACATCACACAGTACCTGTATGAACGCGAGGTAGTTGGGCATGAGGTCGTTGAACTCGTCGGTGATGAAGACTCGTCGCACGTAGAGCTTGATGTGGTCGGTCTTGTGTCTTGTATAGGGCACCGGCTACATGAGGTCATCACATCACACAGTACCTGTATGAACGCGAGGTAGTTGGGCATGAGGTCGTTGAACTCGTCGGTGATGAAGACTCGTCGCACGTAGAGCTTGATGTGGTCGGTCTTGTGTCTTGTATAGGGCACCGGCTACATGAGGTCATCACATCACACAGTACCTGTATGAACGCGAGGTAGTTGGGCATGAGGTCGTTGAACTCGTCGGTGATGAAGACTCGTCGCACGTAGAGCTTGATGTGGTTGGTCTTGTGTCTTGTATAGGGCACCGGCTACATGAGGTCATCACATCACACAGTACCTGTATGAACGCGAGGTAGTTGGGCATGAGGTCGTTGAACTCGTCGGTGATGAAGACTCGTCGCACGTAGAGCTTGATGTGGTCGGTCTTGTGTCTTGTATAGGGCACCGGCTACATGAGGTCATCACATCACACAGTACCTGTATGAACGCGAGGTAGTTGGGCATGAGGTCGTTGAACTCGTCGGTGATGAAGACTCGTCGCACGTAGAGCTTGATGTGGTCGGTCTTGTGTCTTGTATAGGGCACCGGCTACATGAGGTCATCACATCACACAGTACCTGTATGAACGCGAGGTAGTTGGGTATGAGGTCGTTGAACTCGTCGGTGATGAAGACTCGTCGCACGTAGAGCTTGATGTGGTCGGTCTTGTGTCTTGTATAGGGCACCGGCTACATGAGGTCATCACATCACACAGTACCTGTATGAACGCGAGGTAGTTGGGCATGAGGTCGTTGAACTCGTCGGTGATGAAGACTCGTCGCACGTAGAGCTTGATGTGGTCGGTCTTGTGTCTTGTATAGGGCACCGGCTACATGAGGTCATCACATCACACAGTACCTGTATGAACGCGAGGTAGTTGGGCATGAGGTCGTTGAACTCGTCGGTGATGAAGACTCGTCGCACGTAGAGCTTGATGTGGTCGGTCTTGTGTCTTGTATAGGGCACCGGCTACATGAGGTCATCACATCACACAGTACCTGTATGAACGCGAGGTAGTTGGGCATGAGGTCGTTGAACTCGTCGGTGATGAAGACTCGTCGCACGTAGAGCTTGATGTGGTCGGTCTTGTGTCTTGTATAGGGCACCGGCTACATGAGGTCATCACATCACACAGTACCTGTATGAACGCGAGGTAGTTGGGCATGAGGTCGTTGAACTCGTCGGTGATGAAGACTCGTCGCACGTAGAGCTTGATGTGGTCGGTCTTGTGTCTTGTATAGGGCACCGGCTACATGAGGTCATCACATCACACAGTACCTGTATGAACGCGAGGTAGTTGGGCATGAGGTCGTTGAACTCGTCGGTGATGAAGACTCGTCGCACGTAGAGCTTGATGTGGTCGGTCTTGTGTCTTGTATAGGGCACCGGCTACATGAGGTCATCACATCACACAGTACCTGTATGAACGCGAGGTAGTTGGGCATGAGGTCGTTGAACTCGTCGGTGATGAAGACTCGTCGCACGTAGAGCTTGATGTGGTCGGTCTTGTGTCTTGTATAGGGCACCGGCTACATGAGGTCATCACATCACACAGTACCTGTATGAACGCGAGGTAGTTGGGCATGAGGTCGTTGAACTCGTCGGTGATGAAGACTCGTCGCACGTAGAGCTTGATGTGGTCGGTCTTGTGTCTTGTATAGGGCACCGGCTACATGAGGTCATCACATCACACAGTACCTGTATGAACGCGAGGTAGTTGGGCATGAGGTCGTTGAACTCGTCGGTGATGAAGACTCGTCGCACGTAGAGCTTGATGTGGTCGGTCTTGTGTCTTGTATAGGGCACCGGCTACATGAGGTCATCACATCACACAGTACCTGTATGAACGCGAGGTAGTTGGGCATGAGGTCGTTGAACTCGTCGGTGATGAAGACTCGTCGCACGTAGAGCTTGATGTGGTCGGTCTTGTGTCTTGTATAGGGCACCGGCTACATGAGGTCATCACATCACACAGTACCTGTATGAACGCGAGGTAGTTGGGCATGAGGTCGTTGAACTCGTCGGTGATGAAGACTCGTCGCACGTAGAGCTTGATGTGGTCGGTCTTGTGTCTTGTATAGGGCACCGGCTACATGAGGTCATCACATCACACAGTACCTGTATGAACGCGAGGTAGTTGGGCATGAGGTCGTTGAACTCGTCGGTGATGAAGACTCGTCGCACGTAGAGCTTGATGTGGTCGGTCTTGTGTCTTGTATAGGGCACCGGCTACATGAGGTCATCACATCACACAGTACCTGTATGAACGCGAGGTAGTTGGGCATGAGGTCGTTGAACTCGTCGGTGATGAAGACTCGTCGCACGTAGAGCTTGATGTGGTCGGTCTTGGTGCCGTAGCGGTTGAAGCTGTCGGCGGGCTGCACGCGCGGCACGAACAGCAGCGCGCGGAAGGTCACCTCGCCCTCCGCCACGAAGTGCGCCCTGAGGGTTGTGCACAAGAGTTAGCGTTCTGCGCACTGTCTAGTGTCTAGTGTGCAATGCTACATTCAGTTCACTTAAAGCACGAGTAGATCACCACGGAACTGCTAATTTACTACGAATCGGACGCTAGCCCAAATAAATCGGCGAAGGTGAAAACTAGTTAAAAATACAAAATTTTTATTTGTGGAAAATTATGTGTGTAGTTTTTCTTAGAGAAATTTGATCAGTATCATGGGTACAATCACCACTTAAAGTAATGTAATTGTTTACCCTAACATCGTGATTATGCTATTGTGAATTATGATTAGATCTCTTACTCTGGGCAGACTATCTCCGAACCACAATAAAGTGTACTCCCAGTAGGCAGTTACCTCGCTAGCGGCGGCGAGGAGTCCTTGGTGAGGCTCTTGTAGAACTGCGTGTACTCTTCGTCCTTCACCTCGGTGGGCTTGCGCGTCCAGATGGGCTTGTTGTCGTTCATCAGCTCCCAGTCCCACACCGTCTTCTCCGTCTTCTTCTTCTCGGGTTTCTCCTCCGCGTCCTCGACCTGTGGAGACCATGATTGAGTGGTTACGTCACAGTTCGTGTATCAGGTGATTCAGGTGACTAGAAGACGAGAGGGCGTTAAATTATTATTTCTCAAACATGCTTGGAAATGTGAGCATTATTTTGACAACCTTCTTCGAGATAAATCGAAATTGCTGTACTGGCCAAATACATGCGCGCAGCGGCCGGCAATGTTTGTATGAAAATCCATATCTGTCGTGTTTAGCGGCCAAATAAATTACATACTAAACTCATATCTGTCGTGTAATTTAAAAATGGAACGATCTTTTTCTCCGAAACATGGCAACCAAGGAGGTAACTCATCAAAGGTTTTATTTAAATTACGAACTGACTTGCAAATAGAAAGCTGTTTATTGAAAAAAAAAAAATGTTGTTCGTTGTTCGTCATTGATTTTGAAGAGTTTTAATTTCCGCGAATTTTTGGAGAAAATTTAGAGTTTTAATTTCCGCGCATTGTTTGAGAAAAGTACTATACAAGCCTTGGCCACAACTAGGCATTGATGGACTTACGTATGTGTGCCTCGGCTTCGCCTCGGCCCACATTTACACGTTCGTCCATCAATGCCTCTGTTGCTGGCCGCTGCAGTAATGTACTAATTTCTCAAACATGCTTGGAAATGTGAGCATTATTTTGACAACCTTCTTCGAGATAAATCGAAATTGCTGTACTGGCCAAATACATGCGCGCAGCGGCCGGCAATGTTGTATGAAAATCCATATCTGTCGTGTTTAGCTGCCAAATAAATTACATACTAAACTCATATCTGTCGTGTAATTTAAAAATGGAACGAACATGGAAACTCCGAAACATGGCGACCAAGGAGGTAACTCATCAAAGGTTTTATTTAAATTTCGAACTGGCTTGAAAATAGAAACTGCTTAGTGAAAAAAAAAAATATTGTTCGTTGTTCGTCATTGATTTTGAAAAGAGTTTTAATTTCCGCGAATTATTTGAGAAAATTTATTGTTTTCATTTCCGCGCATTATTTGAGAAAAGTACTATACAAGCCTTGGCCACAACTAGGCATTGATGGACTTACGTATGTGTGCCTCGTCTTCGCCTCGGCCCACATTTACACGTTCGTCCATCAATGCCTCTGTTGCTGGCCGCTGCAGTAATGTACTAATTTCTCAAACATGCTTGGAAATGTGAGCATTATTTTGACAACCTTCTTCGAGATAAATCGAAATTGCTGTACTGGCCAAATACATGCGCGCAGCGGCCGGCAATGTTGTATGAAAATCCATATCTGTCGTGTTTAGCTGCCAAATAAATTACATACTAAACTCATATCTGTCGTGTAATTTAAAAATGGAACGAACATGGAAACTCCGAAACATGGCGACCAAGGAGGTAACTCATCAAAGGTTTTATTTAAATTTCGAACTGGCTTGAAAATAGAAACTGCTTAGTGAAAAAAAAAAAATATTGTTCGTTGTTCGTCATTGATTTTGAAAAGAGTTTTAATTTCCGCGAATTATTTGAGAAAATTTATTGTTTTCATTTCCGCGCATTATTTGAGAAAAGTACTATACAAGCCTTGGCCACAACTAGGCATTGATGGACTTACGTATGTGTGCCTCGTCTTCGCCTCGGCCCACATTTACACGTTCGTCCATCAATGCCTCTGTTGCTGGCCTCTGCAGTAATGTACTAATTGTACTGCATGCTAGAAATAAGGCTAAAAGTCTCAACATGACCTGGGAGGATATCTACAGTGCTGCCCAAGACCGCAACCGATGGAGAGCTATCATCCGAGCCCTATATCCCACGTAGGGGTAACAGGAAGAGAAGAAGACATGCTAGAAATTGTAGCAATATCGCTTTATTTTCTTAGTACCATATGACGGTACGACGAGTGTAGGTAATAGCTATTATTACCTGCACTCGTCGTACCGTCATATGGCGCACGAAATTTGTTTGTCGCCTTAGTTCTAGTTTGTAGTACATATTAGTTCAATAGATGAGGGTGGGTTAAATCACACTGACTAAATTCTTTAGCCGATTTCGAGCGACAACTGGCTAGTCTATTAAAAGCATTCAAGTAATTAAGCGGATACGTGTGTGCACTAAACTCTGTGTTCTTTCTCGCCCTTGCCCTCTGGGGTCAAATGAGATGGCAGCCACACGGTGAGGGCTGAAGAGATGTTGACGATGGTATAAACTTTAGACTATCGTCAACATCTCTTTAGATCTCTCTCGACTCTAAAGGGATCGGTCGGCTGCGACGATATTCGACTGGGTGCAGTGCACATTCTTTTAAGAACAATAGGAGGTCATGTCTGTACTTAAAAACTGAGTGTAGTATGTACATACCTACCTGGTGGTTTCCGCGTCGCGTCGGTCTCGGTGCGGGAGGCCCACAGGTAGATGTCAGTGCCTACAGTAGAGTGTGGTGTAGTGAGTGTAGTATGTACACACCTGCGCGTCGTCGTCCAGGTCGGCGGTGGAGTCCGCGTCGGCGTCGGGCTCCTCCACGGTCTCAGTGCGGGAGGCCCACAGGTAGATGTCAGTGCCTACAGTAGAGTGTGGTGTAGTGAGTGTAGTATGTACACACCTGCGCGTCGTCGTCCAGGTCGGCGGTGGAGTCCGCGTCGGCGTCGGGCTCCTCCACGGTCTCAGTGCGGGAGACCCACAGGTAGATGTCAGTGCCTACAGTAGAGTGTGGTGTAGTGAGTGTAGTATGTACACACCTGCGCGTCGTCGTCCAGGTCGGCGGTGGAGTCCGCGTCGGCGTCGGGCTCCTCCACGGTCTCAGTGCGGGAGGCCCACAGGTAGATGTCAGTGCCTACAGTAGAGTGTGGTGTAGTGAGTGTAGTATGTACACACCTGCGCGTCGTCGTCCAGGTCGGCGGTGGAGTCCGCGTCGGCGTCGGGCTCCTCCACGGTCTCAGTGCGGGAGACCCACAGGTAGATGTCAGTGCCTACAGTAGAGTGTGGTGTAGTGAGTGTAGTATGTACACACCTGCGCGTCGTCGTCCAGGTCGGCGGTGGAGTCCGCGTCGGCGTCGGGCTCCTCCACGGTCTCAGTGCGGGAGGCCCACAGGTAGATGTCAGTGCCTACAGTAGAGTGTGGTGTAGTGAGTGTAGTATGTACACACCTGCGCGTCGTCGTCCAGGTCGGCGGTGGAGTCCGCGTCGGCGTCGGGCTCCTCCACGGTCTCAGTGCGGGAGACCCACAGGTAGATGTCAGTGCCTACAGTAGAGTGTGGTGTAGTGAGTGTAGTATGTACACACCTGCGCGTCGTCGTCCAGGTCGGCGGTGGAGTCCGCGTCGGCGTCGGGCTCCTCCACGGTCTCAGTGCGGGAGGCCCACAGGTAGATGGGGAAGTTGATGAACTGCGAGTACTTCTTGACGAGCGCGCGGATCGTGTCCGCCTGCAGGTAGTCCGCCGCCTCCTCCTTCATGTGCAGCCTGAGGACCATAGATTAATAATTGCATGTAGGTAACCTGGGATTTTAATTCGTCTGATTATTAGTGTATAGTGTAGTGATACGCACGTGATGTGAGAGCCGCGGCCGAGCGTGTCGCCGCGCGGGTCGGGCGCCACGCTGAAGGAGCTCGCGTCGGACTCCCATATGTGTTGCTGGTCGTCGTTGTGCTTCGAGACCACCGTCACCTTGTCTGCGACCAGGAACGCCGAGTAGAAGCCCACACCGAACTGACCGATCATGTCGTTCATCTCTTGACCGCCTCCCTGCAACGGTAGGTGTTACGACCCGTTAACTTATGCGCTAGTTTAGTATTTGAAACGGAAAATTAACTATTCGGCGATCGTTTATACATTTTAATTGCAGTTTTTAATTATGATTAGGTCGTACCGATCGTAAATGTTTATCTACGGTTGCCGCGACTAAAGTCAGTTCAGTAAGAAATACCGAATGATTTTTTTTACCGTTCCGAAATTTTCAGGGGTCGTTCAGATCATCAAACTGAACAACTTTTACTAAAAGAGAGCAAAATTGAAATCAGGGTGAAATTGATAACAAAGAAGAAACTAAAAATTTTTTGTTTTATTTGTCAATAATTGTGAGTTTGTACTTAGCCCATCTGTAAATTCCACGCCTCAAATAATAACCGTGTAACTCAGAAAAACTAGATTAATCAATGGAACCGGCCTCTAGACTACGGTGTACTCGTACCTTCTCGGCGTCCTGCATCTTGGAGAGGAAGTCGGCGGTGCCGGACTTGGCGATGGTGCCGAGGTTGTTGACGAGGTCGTGGCGCGTCATGCCCACGCCCGTGTCGATGATGTGCAGCTGCTTGTTGTCGGGGTCCGCCTTGATGCGCACGCTGAGGTCGCTCTGCGAGTCCAGCGCCGACCGCTCCGTGAGCGACAGCAGCCGGATCTTGTCCAGCGCGTCCGAACCGTTCGAGATCAACTCGCGCAGGAAGATCTGCAACACACGCCACGAGCGTTAGTTGGCTATAATGTTCACGTTGTCGAGGACATTTTCGCTACTGTTTACCTAGTCCACTCAAAAATATAAGTTTTCTCACCCCCCTTGGGTTCAACTCGTCGACATTATTGTGTATTAATTTTGTTATTCCTATTAAAGATATACCTACTTTTTAAATGTATATATTTCAATATTATGCATTTTAATAACTATGTGTTTTAAGTAATAGGCGTTTTCAATTATGGATTCTAGTATAGACCCTGAGAAATGATATACGCAGAAAAATTCCATTCAGTTTTTTTTTCAAGATCTCTTTTAACTCTTTAGTTATCCGTTTAATCATAATCATTTATTGCACAATCATATGGTACATAAGGTCTTAAATCGATGATAAAGGCATGTAATGTAAGATGGAGCACATCACATACCTCCTTGTTCCTGTAGAGCGAGTTGATGATGAGCTTCATCATGCGGTTGACCTCGGTCTGGAAGGTGTAGTTCTGTGACTTGGCGCGCATCTCCTTCAGCTGCGCGGGGTTCAGCGAGTCCGGCGAGATCGCCTCCGCCTCGCGCGCCACCGCCTCCGCGTCTGTGGCCGACATGTGTGTTGCGTTAGTCAAGTGGCTTCTGGCTTAGGTTTACAAAGTCGCTTAGGTCCATATTAATAAACGCAACTCCAATATTGGCGGCCTAACGTACGCGCGTACTAGAGCCGCATCACAACGAACGCAGCGAGGGCGTGGTCAGCAATACAGATTTTGCGGGTACCGCATTGACGGATAATGCAAGTGCAATGAACGCACTGCCATAGAAATCCATACGAAGCAAGACATCCGTCCGCTGCGATGCGGCTCCTGTGCGCGTTCACCTTTAAGATGTCATTTCAGTATGCGTTTGACATAACTTAAAAGTCGATAAGAGTTGAATTTTTTTATTAATACGGATCTGAGAATTGCCATGGTTAAGCAATCGAACGAAACTGTGCTGTAATTTGGAGGAATCATCAATAAAAATGCTCGGTTAGAATTTACGATAAGAACCGATCGAAATGTTTATCATGTTGCCATAGAACGAGTTATTTGTTTGGGTCCAAATAAAGCGGTCGAGTGTAGTCACCTAGCAGCGCATCGTTATCGATTCAACAGAGCGCGACGAGTGGACGCGACTACAGCACATTTATGCGGAGTGGAAATAAGTATAGTTTATGTCGATAGCCGTGAGACCGGCCGAGAGTTTAGTGTTACATCTACATCACACTGAGATCTCCGCTTATCCGGACTCCGGTACTCGCGTGTAGTGAAGATAGAGCACAGTTCTATCCGGGATGTCGTCGCCGTCGTCGGAGGGGCGGCCGGCGCGGCACGGAGCGGCGCAGCACATGTCGCCGCCGGCGGACGGCGCGGCGCGACACGCGCACACGTTCAAGCTGAGGTTCGCGTCGCAGCGCGAGCCCGGACGCTCCTACGTCTCCCTCGTCAAGCCCCTCGCACTACGTTAGTACACACAAACACGCCCAAATGTACACTCACTCGCACGCAATGCACGCATTAACTACCTCACGCGTACGCACTCAGGGCCTTTAACCAGTCACGCGGGTTAGCGCCCGCGCGTATCAGGCCCGCTTGCGTGCCACCCGCATACGTGACCGGAAAAGGGACTTGAGTAACCTACGCTAGGTCCTACAGTCTTATTAGTGTTATAAAGATGACATTCATGAATGGATCCATTCACATGTTACGTCCAAATCGGTCGTCGATTTATGAATAAGAGTTGACGAGTAATGTACTGTCGTGTCGACAGCGGCGACGGTGACGGGCAAGCCGTACACGCGCGTGAGCTGCGCATCTCCGACGCAGAGCGACCTGGAGCGGAGCGCGCTGCGGCGCGTGCAGGACATGTTCCGGAAAGGCCCGCGCGAGCGACACGACCGCCCCGTGCTCTCCTCTCACGAGTACGTGTCTGTCTGTCTGTCTAGTGCATTAGTTCCCAACCAGTGGTCCGCAGACCACCGGTGGTCCGTGAGAGCCCCGGGAGTGGTTCGCGCGAAGGACTCTCCCTTTAAAAAAGTTGCCAATAAAATGAGATGTTGAACGAGATGAGGTGAATATATCCGTGTCGATAACTTTTACCTGTTAAATTAAAATAATTTTTACAACTTTGTTGTAGGTATGTGGCAATTGAAATGTCTTTCCCACTTTCGATTCTTGAACCTTTAATCCTGCTATCAACAAAACAATGTGGTCCTTGATCGAAAAAAGGTTAGGAACCACTGGTCTAGTGTCTACTGTACACTGTAGGGTCACCAGTCGACTACTGTTCTAATTTGTTCTCAGAGGAACCGCTAAAAGTAATGCTCAGATCAGACCGGACCAGACCCTACAGGTGTCAATCTATTGTAGTATACAGGGTGTTTGGTAGAACGATGTAGATATTTACCAAAATAAAAAATATTGAGCCAATAACTTGTATGTTATGGACCTCTAACCGCACCGATTCCCGCAATAAACAAAAAAACTATATTTTGATCATAACTTAAAAACTTAGAGACTTGTCATAATACTATATGGGGTTTAAAATGTTCATAAAGGTGCCCTCAATCAGCTCAGAAAATATCTACATCGTTCACCAAACACCCTGTATAACACACTATAGTATGGTATCAAAATTGTTACATTAATCTCATTATTAATGCCAAAGATCACGTTTTAATTTTCAATAAAATTAGCATTGGATGCCGTAAGTTTTGTTAGCAATCTAAACTATTATAAAACTGTAACAGAAGCGTGTCTGTACATTGAAGATATTTACAAAAAAAAAAGATTATGATATGGTTTTTAGGTGTCCCTGATTCCAAATTCAATTTTGTTTTGACTTTTTGTCTGTCTGTCTGTCTGTTTGTTTGTTTGTTTGTTTGATCGAGCATCACGCAAAAACTACTGAACCGAACTTTTTTTGTTTGATATCTTAGGAACTGACTTAAAATCTGGTATATATAATTTGTGCGGACGAAGTCGCGGGTTAACTCTAGTCATAATTACGTATCACAAGCGGAATTTAGATATTACCAAAAAGGTTAAGATGAACTGATAAACTTGCGCAGCATACTATTGTCAAAGTTTGATGAAATAACAACAATAACAGGTGTATGTGTGTGTGTCAGGTACGGGTGGTTCTGGTCGCGCTGGACGGGCGGCAACAGCGCGGTGCCGCGCGGCGACCGGCGCCTGAACCACCACCTCGCCGACTCGGCGTGGCTCCGCGCGCGCGTGCGCATCCTCGCCGCCGACCGCGCGCTCAAGCAACGTTAACCATACCTCCCACTATACATACATTCATCACCTATCTCTGTAATAACACCTAACATAAACGTACTTATACAGGGTTTAAAATTTTATGGGACAATTAAGTACTTAAAGGGGCCGCTGCTACTGCTTCAGACCATCAAACTGAACAACTTTTACTATACACTGGCATCGCGAAAATAAAATCCGCTGTCCCATACAAAAGCGCAAACATAACTTACTGTTTATTATCGATTTCGGCGATTTCGATATGGGTCCCATAGAGAAAGTTGTTCAGTTTGATGGTCTGAAGTACCCGTTTAAGTAAGTGTCTCATTTAATTTTACACCCTGTAGAAACACAACATGTTTCATTGCATTGCAGTCACAACTCCTACCTTGCAGATTCTACACAAAAATAAAAATTTATAAAAAATACAATTTCAAATTTTAAGGCTCCTTAAATTATTAGACTGACTATGGGACTAACATCGACATCTTGAGAAGAAATAAGCAGTTCCGTATAAAACTGCAAACCTACTCGACCTAAAATGTATGGGCCAATTTATTTTTTTCGCCACTTCAATATTAAGTAAACTTTAATTCTTGTATCTTTCTGATGAACAAATATCTTTTTATTTTTTATTTTATTCTATTTATATAACATCCATGACGGAACTGATATTCAAAGCGAGGACTCTGGTTTGGCAATTGGCAGTGCAGTGTGGTAAACACCAACTGGGTCCTCAATTAAGCCGATAGAGAAAGTTGATTGGTTCAATTTTGTTATCATCTATCTATTTACAAAAACCGTCAGCATATTACGAATGATATTACTACACTGGCAGTCCTCTAATATTTTAAAGACTTCTTCTTCTTCTTGTAGTGCCATCTCCTATCGGAGGTTGGCTATCATTAGGGTTATTCGTACCCTGGAGACTGCAGCCCTAAATAGTGAGGTCGAGTTCATATCGAACCATTTAAAGACTTACAAAATATAATATCTACTAACTAATAATAACTAACATAAAATCTGCACACATCTTATTTAAACAAATTATTTCTTCCTTTTTATAAGAGTCTTGGGATTTTTTACATTGTAATAATCTTTATCTAACAAAAACATTCAATATAATTATAACATTTATAACCTATTTCCCAAATAGTATCGGAAATATTTCTTAAAAGCGGAGTAATAGTAAATACCCATACTTATTGATAAACATTAATCAGGGCGATAACACTTAATGGTAGATAACACAACATTTGAAATGAGAGATAAAATGTAACCTTACACATGGCTTAGTATAATAACTGGATTAATTACATCTAGTCATAAGTTAGCTCCAATAAACTTATCCTTGTCCTGATATGACCTATTTGTATTTATTTAATTGCTATGCTTCCTTGTTATAATTTGCCTAATACATAAACTGTTGTTAAATAAAATGGTAAAATTAAATGAGTCTATTTATAATGACTGTATTGTAGGAGGTAATTAGATATTTAATAAAGAAGTGCTTTGAGGATTAGAGATAGAATGTATGTATTAACAGTAGCCACTCAAAGGCCAACATGTGAGGTTTTGTTCTTGAAATAACATTAACTGTCACATGATAATCATCATATTTGACAACCCAATTGGTCGAATGGTTACCACGCGGGACTGCCAAACCAGGGTCCTGGGTTCGATCATGGATGTTATATGTTTGTGCCGTTGTTGTATGGTTTCCACAACAAAAAGCCTGTTATGTGTATAGAAGAGCAAATTTCTTGGATACACATGTATTTACCAGAGTTCAGAATCTGCCGGTCATTCCAGGTCTGCATTTAGGTGACATGACTGTGGCCCTCTTTTTTTTTAATTGTATTGTGACAGTGGGGGAGGTCTACTATGGATTGGCTTTGTTTAGAATCTCAAAATAACAAGGAATCTATTATTATAAATATTAGAACTTCTTGCAAAATACAGGATAAATGAAAATTAAAAAAGGGCCCTATCATACCACTTAAGAGGGCTATTCGAGCTCAGTGGCGCCCTCGTCACAATTATAAAGATTTCTCAATAAAGAAAGCCTAAATTAAAAAAGTACAGATAAACTACAAAAGCCTTCAAGTTATTTTCATAGAATACTTTTATAGGTTTTTTTAAAGGTTTAAACATACAAATGTTGAAAAAAGAAATAGATAGAAATCATTTATTGCACTCATAAAAAAAACAGCCGTTTTTGTTTTTATTCGAAATTATTTAACAGTGGAATGTTTAGAACCCATAAAAGTATTGTATAACAATGGCTTGAAGGCTTTTATAGTTTATCTGTTGGGCACTTTTTTAATTTAGGCTTTCTTTATTGAGAAATCTTTATTATTGTGACGAGGGCGCTACTGAGCTCGAATAGCCCTCTTAAATGCGGACCTGGAATGACTGACCTCTGGCTTATTTTATTACATAAATTACTTGACAGTTTAAAGGGTATTTATTTATTTCTTTTGATAAGAATAGCTCCCTCACTGGACTGTGAGGTGGCCAGCCTCTTGGAAACTGTAGGCATCAGCAGTGTATATGAGATGAATGTACCTGTGCGTGAGCCCTCGCGCGAGGCTCCCAGGTCCGCCTCCACACTGCCCGCCGACACTGTCTCAGGACCTCCCGCCGACACGCTCCCTGCAATGTTACATCACTCATATACTACACATAGCCATAATTCATCATCATCATATTATCAGCCCGTAGACGTCCACTGCTGGACTTAGGCCTCCCCCAAAATGGGGGGATTTGCCATAATCGCCACGCTTGGCAGGCGGGTTGGTGATCGCAGTTGGATTGAATGTGTGTACTCAAAGGATGCTGCTGCTGCTGCCCATCCTCCGGTAGATCCCTTAGTCACCTTTTATGACACCCAAGGGAGGAGATGGGATGGTGCTATTATTAGCCAACACCACACAGAAAACTCATAGGTACCGACAGATAATTACAACAGCTTGGACACTTAGCCGTCATTCCATACAAATGGGAAAAATTTTAACAAAGACGTAAGGGTGTTTCTCCTCAGCGTTTGAACGCTTTCATTATCCTTACTGCATATTTTCCCCTTATGAGGGCTATCGGAGTCCAGTCCTCATCACATTAATAAAGATTTCTCAATAAAGAAAGCCTAAATTTAAAAATTGCTCAATTGACAAACTACAAAAGCCTTCAAGCTATTTTCATAGAATACTTTTATAGGTTTTTTAACCTCCCAAGCACGTGTCGAATCTCAAGGTTCGACGGATGACGTTTACGGTCAAGCACCGGTCGAATCTCAAAGTTCGACGGGCGGTCGACTCTACCTCGTCCTAAATACAGGCTTATTGTGATGAAATAAGGTTTATTTCTCTTTGGAATGTTTTGTGACATAAGACCTTATGAAATTCCCCTTCTAATGATATATTGAACCAATAGGAGGGAGCCATAGTGAAGGGAATACAGTGATTTTATGTGACTCGGTATAGGGAAGTGCCGGTGCTTGACGGGTTTTCCGACTCAAAAATTGATTTATATCTTTGAAATTGGCCGATTTCTTTGTATCCAAAGCCGTATAAATTATCAGAGAGTACTATAGAGGAGTAAAAAACGTAAACATTGGAAATTTGACATATTTTATCGAATTTTTTGTAAAAATCGGTCGCCGCCGCGCCGCGCCGTATTATTTTCGTTGTTTCTCTTTGTATACAGTAATGTAGTGAATTTGATGTTTATTTCTACAATCTAAATGAGTGTAGGAAGCGTGAAAAACAAAAAACAACTTGAAAAAACAACGAGAAGTTGGAGAATTCTGTTGATTCTTCCACGAATCAGCCGCGCGGAGGCCTACCGCGCGCGCTGCTGATTTCTCTGGTGCTTCACGGATCGGCTATTGGAAGCTGCCCAGTGCTTGAGAGGTTAAAGAACGAAACATACACATTTTGAAAAAAGAAAAAAAACGGCCGCTTTTGTTTTTATTCAAAACTGTCTAAAAGTGGAATGTTTAGAACCTATAAAAGTATTGTATAACAATGGCTTGAAGGCTTTTGTAGTTTGTCAATTGAGCACTTTTTTAATTTAGGTTTTCTTTATTGAGAAATCTTTATTAACGTGATGAGGGCGACACTGGACTCCGATAACCCTCTTATGATACTCTTTCTTAAACTGTTCCATTACTATGACCAGACCAGGGTGGTATTTTCTAGATAACATACCTACAAATAGAGGGAGGATAAAACATTGCAAGTTCTGTTCAACTATTATTTGTTATTTGCGCTTGTTCGTATAGGATAAGTTTATTTAATTAGTATACACAACGCAGGTGGCGTCGGCCGGCGCCGGCGTGTCGACCGGCGACGCGACGGGATGTCAGTTCATGCATAGAACAATCGAGACCCCTCGGTCAGGTATCTACTGAAACGCATCGGCATAATGGACTTCAGACGGTTGCACCCTCGTCTTATCAGAAGGAATTCCTATAAACTTTCTGTTCAACAAAAAATTTGACACGCATGCAACTGGGAACATTACAAATAACGGTACACTATGAATGAATTTACCTGAGAGCAGCAGGAGACAGACTCCAAGCAAGAAGTAGTACTTCATTGTTAGTTCGTTGTTTCCTCCCAATAACCACAAGTTTTATAAATTATTTCTTTTGTAAGATGCTTCACGTCGTATGTAAATTTTTTGAATGACACAAAACGTAGACAAAATTACAGCCTTCCATCGAAATCGGTTTGACAAAAAACTTAGAATGATTGTGATTGGCTCATAGATTGATCTCTGTGTTGTATCCACCAGTAACGTGAGACCACGATGTCAGTTCAACCAATGACAGAACACTCAAATACAAATGTCTTTACATCATTGGTCGAATTCATGATTCGTGTCAGTGTTGCCACCTTACCTCCGGAATAAGTAGCTAAACCATACCCAAAAAGTGGCTAAATAATGTACTAGTCATTTGCTTCGAGTTGGCCGTTCCCTCCCTTCCCGCTTCACCGTACCGCACCCCTAAGAGACCCTATTAAACGCAATTTTATAACCTTTAGCAACGCAACCACGTACGGCACGTCCGTCCCGATCACTAATATCGCTTTTAATTTTAAATTTTTATTTGCTTGTTATATTATTTTTTGTCGACGGGACCAGTTAGTTAATGTGCCTTTGACGAAATTTCGTAACGGTCATCGACGGCCAACTCCAAACAAACGGGTAGTAAATTTCACCGTCGCTAAAGTGGCTAAAAGTGGCTGAACAAAGTGAAGTTAAAAAAATACATAAATATGCTTGCTATGCTATTTATTTGGATGAATAATATTGATTTACAATCATTTATTCTATAAAATTATGCTCTTTAATAATTTTTTGAATAAAAATAATGAATTTTGAGTGAATTATTGTTACCATTCTATTAATATGTTGATGTTTTACAATGCTTATCGTAGAAAATTTACTTTTGACTTCTACGTTTAGGTAATCTGAACTCAAAAACATTAAAAAACGCTCTAAGAACCCATTAAAATGATTAACTTTACTACCCGTTCACGACCAGTTGGCCGTCGATGACCGTTACACAATTTCCCCACAGGCACATTAATTGGTCCCGTCGACAAAAAATAATATAAAAGGCAAATAAAAATTTAAAATTAAAAGCGATATTAGTGACCGGGACGGATGTGCCGTACGTGGTTGCGTTGCTAAAGGTTATAAAATTGCGTTTATTAGGGTCTCTTAGGGGTGCGGTGTGGGGAAGCGGGAAGGGAGGTAGCGGCCAACTCAAAGTGAATGACTAGTAGCTGAATAAATTGGTATTAATAAACAAAAAAGTGGCTAGAATAAGTAGCTAAACTATTTAGCCACCGAATATTTTTTTTGTAGCTGACAACTTCAAAAATGTTGCTAGATCTAGCTAAGAAGTGGCTAAAGTGGCAACACTGATTCGTGTTGAACAAGGCTGCGTTCAGAAATGCGATTTTTGAAAATCATACGAGCGACTTGGCAGTAGAAAGATGCATAATCTCCATAGTAATTTTGACATTTTCTACTGCCAAGTCGCTCGTATGATTTTCAAAAATCGCACTCTAGAACGTTTGGGGTAGTGTCGTAGATCCCTCTACGGGTAGTGTATATTTTCTTTGGTTTGGGTGTGGTTGTTTTTTCAACTCGCTCTATAGGGCCGAGCTGCGTTCCGAACCTACACCCTATGTGCACCCAGAGTGCACCCCGAGCGCAACTTTTCGCACTAAACGCCGTTCAGAGTCTCGGTGTAAGACGTTTTACTATAGAGCGAGTTGAAAAAACAACCGCACAAAAAGGTTCAGAACGCAGCTCTACACGGGCTGCGTTCAGAACCTACACCCAGCGGCGGACTAAGCCCGCCGGAGGCCCGGGGCGGCAAAACTAAATGAGGCCCCCGGTCTTTCCAGAAATTGATATCTACAATTCTTTCAAGCCGTGGCAAAAACTTAACATCGGAGCCCCTTCCTTCCATAGGCATAGGTAGCAAGTATTTTGTCCCAGGGAGATCCAGGTCCTACAACACGGAGCGAGCGAAGCGAGCCTGACATTCGTACAACGTAAAACCTAGAGCGAGCGAAGCGAGCTCGAGATTTCACTGAATTCTGGAGCGGGCAAACTAAGTGAAATTTTACTGCAATATAATGAGATCAGTGTAATAAGATTTAAATCATTGAGCGAGCGAAGCGAGCTCGAGTTTTTTTTACGACTTAAAATCTGGAACGAACAAATTAAGCTCAAGATTTAACTGCACACCAACAGTGCAACTGCAACTGTATACTATGAAAAGACATAGGTAGTTACCATCCAAAACCAAGAGCGAGCGAAGCAAGCCCGAGACTTCACTGAATTCTGGAGCAAGCAAAGTGAGCTCAAGATTTTAGTGTAATGTGTCTAGCCAGGAGCGAGCGAAGCGAGCTCGAGATTTTGCTTCATTATAACTCGACTTTTTCAGCTCATGGCGAAATCGAGGCTATTGATGTATTAAACAAATAGCTGAACTGAGCTTATAATATAATGCTTATAATAACTCGATTGTAGAGCTCATCTTGAAATAGAGTAGGTGAGTATATTGGCGTATAAAATTAAAACCGGAGCGAACGATTCTATAATTATGACTGGGTTGTAGCATGAACTCAGTCTCAAAGCACAGAAAGCTATCAAAAAAACCAAGCGAGCGAAGCAAACTCAAATTTTCGAAACACATTCTAATTCCAACCACATTGACCTTTCAAGAAGCGAGCTCATAATTATGCTAACTGCATAACAACTTGAAAAAGATTGAGCGAGCAAAGCGAGCTTTCAAATTCGCAATATTTTTGGACTCTATTTCCTTCTTTGACTTTCAATGACTAACTTACGGGGCCTCCAACTTCAAACTGCAGTCCCAGTACCGTTCAAACTACAGTTCACTTCGCTCGCTCCGGAGGCCCTGGCCTCCGGAGCGAGCGAAGCGAACTTATAATTATGCTAACTGCATAACAACTTGAAAAAGATTTAGCGAGCGAAGCGAGCTCGCAAATTCGCAGTATTTTTGACTCTATTTCTTTTCTTGACTTTCAATGACTAACGTACGGGGCCTCCAACTTCAAACTGCAGTCTCAGAACCTGTTCTGCTTCTGGCCTCCTGAGGCCCGGGCCTCCAACTCTAAACTGTGTCTTTACTTGCTATATAAACGTCATTATTTTGGTTTTGATTAAAAACCAAGGGATTCTCTTCTCGAAATTCGGAGGCCCCCCAGGACTGGGGGCCCGGGGCGGACCGCCCCTCCGCCCCCCCCTTAGTCCGCCAGTGCCTACACCCTATGTGCACCCAGAGTGCACCCCGAGCGCAACTTTTCGCACTAAACGCCGTTCAGAAGTGCGATTTTTGAAAATCATACGAGTAGTCAGTCTGGCAGTAAAAAGATGCATAATCTCCATAGTAATTTTGACATTTTCTACTGCCAAGTCGAACGTACGATTTTCAAAAATCGCACTTCAGGCCTATGACAGCTTTAGTTCCAATAGTTCCGTTTTGGCGCTGCAGTCACATTTTCCCGCTCATACATGCGGAATGGAGATGGTTCATAGATTTTTATTTTTAGCTTATTGTATTCTGCACTAAAAATAAAAAATATGTGTGAAAAAATTATTTAGATTTTTTTTTTATTTTTTATTCGTAATGGGTTTGCGCTTGGCTTCAGCTCACCTGATGGAAAGTGTAGATGAAGCCGAGGATGTAGCGCGCTCGCCCAGAAAAAGCTTATTTACTCTTCTTTTAAAAATATCCTGATTGTATTTGCTTGGGAAAACAGACGCAGGGAGAGAGTTCCAAACCTTACCAGTTCTCATTATAAAAGAGGATGCGAACCTATTTGTGCGGATTGTTGGAATATCGACAAAGTATGGATGCAGTCTCGCACTACGTCTTGTCGTACGATGATGGAAGAGGGATGGTGGAATCAGGTCATGTAACTCCTGGGCACATTCGCCGAAGTGTAGCCGATAGAATACCGACAGACAAGCGACCAATCGTCGGTGCTCCAGACCGTTTAACTTAGTCTCGACGAGTGCATCGTCATCGATGAGTCTCTTGGCTCGACGCTCAACTGAGTCCAGTGCGTCAAGTTGGTATTTCGCAGAGCCGTCCCAGAGGTGACTGCAGTACTCCATTCAAGATCGCACTTGGGCTTTGTAGAGAGTAAGAAGCTGTGCAGGCGAGAAGTACCGCTTGACCTTGTTCAGGATACCAAATTTCTTGGCTGCGGTTTTAGCTTTGGACTCAATCGAGCGGCCGAAGTTCAGGTCCGACGTGAGTTCGAGACCCAACAACTCTAGACTTTCGGAAATCGGAATGGAGACACCCTGGAACGTAGGAGACACATTAGGACGTGACCTTTTTGCGGAAAACAGACAGGCCTGTGTTTTGGTGGCATTGAATTCAACCAAGTTGGCAGTACCCCATTCGGACACTGCCGTCAAGGTCGAATTCGTACGCTCGACCATGGCCTCTCTCTCGGACCGGACTTCGTGGCCGTAGGCCTGTCTAACAGGCAGATATCTCTCGATACGTCAATTAGTTTCCGAGATATGGAATTTTGAAAATGGGTGCGCGGTCCGAGATTCAACCGGCTAGCGCTCACTGCGTGTGACGTCACGTTATGAACCGCACTTCCGCAGCGCGCTTTCGTTTTGAATTACTCGAAGATTAGGCCAGTATTTTTAGAATTTTGTATGGAAAGGGTGCCAGCGGGACCCTATTCAAAAGCCTACGCTGTCCGTTTGTCCCTCAGTCCATCCGTTCATCCATCCGTCCGTCTGCATTCCTAAGCTATAAAGGGCTGTATCTTTTGAACTATAAAAGATAGACGGTTGAAATTTTCAGAGAGTATGCGGTATGATGGCGGATTTGCTAGCTAGTAATAAAAACAAACCAACCAAGTGAGGGTCGGGCTCGCGCACGTAGGGTTCCGTAACATGATAATATTACAAAAAAAAAAAAATTTCACACGGCCTCGGCCGGTTTTTATGATTTGTTGTTTTACTTTAGAGTATGCACTATAACCACACCAAGTTTGATGCTTGTAAGTATTACCGTCTTTAAGATAGAGCAAAAACAAACAAAAAATATAAGAAATACGTTGGTTGTTAGGGGACTCCTTTTAATTTTTAACTTTTTGCTTTTTTTATTAATTGTCAACAAATTCGCCGTAATAACGTATATTCTGTGAAAATTTCAACTGTCTAGCAATTACGGTTCAAAAGATACAGCCCTTTATAGATTTTTTGCTTTTTGATTTTTTGCTTTAGCTTTATCGTAAAAACGGTAATACATACAAGCGTCAAACTTGGTTTGATTATAGTCCATAATATAAAGTAAAACAACAAATCATAAAAACCGGCCAAGTGTGGTTTGGACTCGCGCTATGAATCCTGAAGAAAACGTAAGATACGACTCGATATACCGTGACGTCACACGCCAATCGTGGGCCCGCGCGGAGTGTTCAAAATTTACGGCAGTTTTAAATGCTTATAAAATCAAAACTACTGGGTCTTTTTGAATGAAACAAAGACTAGTATACTTGTTTTCATATAAGCTCTCCTGTGACAAAGTTTCGATCGATTTTGCAGACCCATGAACATTCTCCATTACGATTTCGTATGGGTTTTTCTCCTCCAGAATTTCGAACGGAATTTCAAATCAATAGTAATTCCATCCGGAATAATTCCGCATGAATGTGGCGAGCCTTAGAAACGCCACCATAGGACGCTATTATTAAACTTACAGCAGCAGCATCTGCATGGGTAGCATGCCAACCCGCGATAGCCGTGATACGGCTTTATCACGTCTTTTATCTCGTTCGTTCGCTCGCAAACGAAAGAGATAAAAGACGTGATAAAGCAGAAGTGCGATTTTTGAAAATCATACGAGCGACTTGGCAGTAGAAAATGTCAAAATTACTATGGAGATTATGCATCTTTCTAGTGCCAAGTCGCTCGTATGATTTAAAAAAATCGCACTTCAGAGCTGCGTTCTGAACCTTTTTGTGCGGTTGTTTTTTCAACTCGCTCTATAGTAAAACGTCTTACACCGAGGCTCTGAACGGCGTTTAATGCGAAAAGTTGCGCTCGGGGTGCACTCTGGGTGCACATAGGGTGTAGGTTCGGAACGCAGCCCCGTATCACGGCTTTCGCGGGTTGTCATGCTACCCATGCTGGCCTATGACAGCTTTAGTTAGGATAGGTCCGTTGTGGCGCTGGCAATTTCCCTTATGTAACGCCATCATAGGAGGCCTAAACTTATAGCAGCAGTAGCGATATTATTATGTCATACAACGGAGAAGAATTAGGGATTCTCAACTCAAGTGAAAATAACAGGAAAAATATAAGACATTATAAGCTTTTGACGCATCACACGGCATGATGCTCTGTTGTTTGTTGCTGTAAGTTTAATATGGCGTCCTATCTATCATCGTCCTATGATGACGTTTCGTGAGGGAAAATGTGACTTCAGCGCCACAACGGAACTTTCCTAATAAAACAATCATATTCCTGGCTGGACTGACGGATGTTATCTGTGAATTCTGTGATTAAGGTCTACCCAATTTCAAACTGTACAAAAACATGTATAGTCATTCCTTACAGTCGCACACAGATTGCCATAAGAGTGACAGAGCTAAATTAGACGTTAATCTGTTACGTCTGTTAAACAAATGTCACCACTTTTTAAGCAAATTCAAGCAAAATTCGTCCTTAACGTAAGGAAATAGCTGAGTCTTCCAGCTGGAGGTCTGGTGACAAAATGATTCAAGACGGTTCCGTTTACTATTGACATTTCACTTATTCTAATGACCAAGACACAGTGCTGCCAAGTTAGGCGATTTATCGCCTTTTAGGCTATATCAGGGGGTCTATCGGCGACCAAAAAACACGATTGGCGACCGGTCGCCATTTAGGCTATATCCCAAATTAAAATAGGCGATTTTGGGCTATATTAAGATAAACTTACTTTTTCGGGCTATTTTAGGCTATTTTAAGAAAAATCTGAATTATTATACTTAAAGTAAGTAAAATTATATGATTTTTTTTATCGCAGAATGCTTAAACTGTAGACTATAACACACTATGAACCACATAACGTACGTGTATGTTATGTACCTACAGCTATTTTTAAATTATGAGTAGAGATTGCTGTTGTAAAAAAAATATTTTTCCATCACGAAGGGCCAATATTGCATTTATTTTGGCTAATTTGCTGTATTTTTAGGCGAATTTAGGCTATATTACACGGGGAAAAAATTTGGCGACTTTAGGCTACTTGGCCCGAGATTTTTGGCGATTCAGACTGGCTGGGACTTGGCAACACTGCCAAGACATGACATTGATTTGATTGACAGATGACAGAAGACCGGCCAAGACCGGCTTGTGACTTGTGATTATATTTTTATGATATTTTCCGAATAATTGAAATGAAACTAGAACACTCGGAAGAGAATTGGATTTATTTTATTAAGGTTTCATTCAGTTGAGTTGAGATCAAAGGGCCAACGCTCACTAATTCAACTTGAGTGAGGTTAGTGCGCAACCATGAGAGTGCAGTTTACTCGTGAAAAGTAAATTCAGTGGAAGGCAACTTTCTCACGGGAGGATGGAGGGTGGGTCGGAGCTGGTGCTGGAGCCGCGCGTGGTGACGTCGCGGCGGCGCGTGCGCTACCGGCGCAGCGCGTGGCGCGCGCACAGCTTCGAGGTGTGGAGCGGGGAGCGCGTGTGCCGCGTCGCCGCGCTGCGCATGCAGGGCTCGCTGCTGCTGTGGGTGGGCGGCGCCGGCGCGGCGGCGCTGGGCGACGTGGCGGCCGGCGTGCCGGGGCCCGCGCCGGCGGCGAGCGCGCTGCTGGGCGAGGGCGGCGGCGCGGTGGTGCTCGCGCGCCGGCTCGCCGCGGCGCTGCGCCGGCCCGTGTTCGTGTGCTGCGGCGCCGCGTTCGATCGCTTCACGCTGCCGCTCGTGGAGCGAGCTCTCATCACGGAGATAAAGAACAGGCCCGAGTGCTTCTAGCCGCGCCGCCCGCGCCACTGTCGTCCGAGCGGTGATTCCCATTCAGTGTTTAATGAGAGTCAATACAATATTGTGTGAACTTTGAGGGTATACCTGATCAAATGACATGTTATTAAAGCAGGTACTTCACTCTCGCTAGAACTTCTCGGCTAGAATTCTCAGCAACAACTTTCAAGGGAAATTACTATGGCTTATGACGCCACAAGAACAATGAAGGGCATCCACACTCTCGTTCTCTGCTGTTCTCGGTGAGAATGTAGTGCCCGTATAAGGATTCTGTTATTGAAATGAAATGAAATTTCTTGTGCATTAACTAGGGTTTGAAAGAATAATTATCTTTATAAATATAGTTACGTTACAATTATCTTTATAATTTAAGCATTGTCATACTATGTGTTTCTGAGCATAATTTGCAAAAAAGACAATCAGAAACACAAAACCATACACACACACACCAATCTGTAAAAAAACTTAACAATTAGCTGGAAAATTTGATGCTTATCATGATAATAACATATATTACTTCTTCTATACTGCTCTAGTGTATCCAACAGTTTCCCATGATGGACACAATCAAATGCTTTCGACATATCTGTAAATACAGCTGTAACATTAATCCTTTTCTCAATACATTCATGGATTGTCTTCATTAAATGGTATATTGCTAAATTGGTTGATTTGTTTTTTCTAAAGCCATTTTGTTCGTCAACAATTAATTAATGCTTAACAGAAATTTATCAGTCTATTGTACATGATTCGTTCAAATAACTTTGATAGAATGGGTACCAGAGTCACAGGTCTATAGTTATTTAATTTAGGCTGTCCTTATCCCCTTTCTTGTACTTATATCTCTTATCGTCTGCTAGTTCAGCCACTATAATATAGCACAGAACAGAAGGATACAGTTTATGAACACAAGTTACCTACTCGGTACCAAGTTGTTACATTGTTCAAACATCTAACAATATTTGGCATGAAGGAATAAATCTGAAAATCATTTATTTGTAGTAGGGATGCAACGATTACGAAGCAGTGCATCGTTTTGCATCTGTAATCTTAGTAATCACAATTAATAACGATGCAATGCACCGTAGTAAGAATCGTACGATTATTAAATCGAATTGAAAACGGCGTCAATCGGCAATCCGATCCGAACAAGTGCAATCACTTGTTGACAAATACCAGACCTAAATACATCCGAACCAATGATTTTATTTGGTCTTAAGATAATTTTCTTTAGTAAATCCCTAACTCTACATAAGTAGCATACCTACATAGATGTTAACCATGTAAGAACAACTACTAGTGGAACGGAACACTAATTGCCCGAGTCCCGACTCGTACTTGGCCGGTTTTTTTTCTGTCAGATTTGACTTTCATTTTACATATTTTATTTTTTAAATTCAACTGATTCCTATGATTAGATTTTCGGTTTGAAGTGAGGAATTAATTCTCGTTCTCGCGATATCTCACGTACATTTTAAAATAATATTTTAAAACGTTAATCGGATGAGATATCGCTTGATTACCGAGATTGTACAGAATCATGTTCCATATTGTGTTTTTCAAAGCAAATTGGCCTCTACGCATCCTAAAATCAGAATGCTGACCAAGTGAGCCTTTGACTTCGATCTCAAATTAGTAGAAAAAATAACAAAATCTTGGAAATTTGTAAAGTTTTTTTTAATGATTTAAGTTTCATTGAAATGCAAAGAAACACTATAAAAACTCATTCTGAGTATAATCACAACAATTTTTTTTTAAATAATCGTAATGCATTGGCTATCGTAATAAATAACTATTAATATCGTAATCGTAATCGTAATGGCCGAATCGTTGCATCCCTAATTTTTTGTAGAACTACATCACAAATGACAGTGATGTAGATCAATGTACCTATCTATAGGAGAATTGTTTTTCTAGTGTAAAGAAACTCATTGATTGTAAAGTTTCTGTCTATCATAATTAAGTTAGAATGGATCTCTCAGGGCGTGAGACTGACTCACACTTAGCTGGTGTAAGGTTTTCAACCATTATGTTCGCCTCCATTACACTATTTCGGCCACTTTCGTTAAGGTTTTGTCAAAAGTATACAATTACCTATATTTTTTTTAGTGCATTTTCGTCACTAGGGATGAATACGTACCTGCCTATTTTTTTAAAATAATGTTCTTAGATCTGGTTGGTATCTATCTAAAAACTATTTATATTTGTAAAATAAAGGGTTATGGAATGAAATGGGTTATGGAAGGATATTTTTTTAGTTGGTTTTCTACTTTGTTTCATTAAGTTCATGTTACTGATTATGATTACTGATTAGACTGTTTCAATAAAAATAAAACAAAATACTTTTGATGTTTATTTATGTAAAATTATAAGTGGGTTACTTTGACGGGTGATTGTATCCATGATACTGAACAACTTTTCCTGAGTAACCTATAGGAAATTCGTAAATAACTTCAAACGTTTGTATGAAAAGCCGATTTTTAATTGCTTATTTCATAAAAATGTTTCTTAGGGAAAGTTGTTTATGGATACAAACACCCCTTACAGTAATGTAACTGTTTACCCTAAACTAAAACACCCTGTAGAGGGGAATCTACCAGATTTCCCTCTTAGGGTCAGCGCACACCCAGCGTAAATCTGCTCGCGCATGCTCGAGCATGTTCTTTGCAGTCGCGCACACCTAGCGGCAAAATCCGCCGGCGGCAGCGGCGGATGCTCGAGCATGCGCGAGCATGCTCGCGCGTGTTCGAACAGTCTCGCGGATGCTCCCGTGTTGCTACAGTTGACAGTGAATTTTGCAGTTGTGTTTACAATATTTTAAAGTAAAGACGTGCGAAGAGTAATTTTAAAGTATGGTGGACTGGGATTTGGTAATTATTGGGTTACTAGCAGAGGAAGAGGAGCAAGAAGAGCACATCAATAAAATGAAAAGAGGACGACACAAAATTGAAAGAAGAATATGGGCTGAAGCAACCTGGCAAGAAAGATGTACATTTGGGGAATACCACACCCTGTGCTACGGTTTAAAGTTCAAGGGACAGTTATTTTATGACTACTATAAAATGGAATATGAACAATTTGAAAACCTACTAAATCTGCTTCGACCTTTGAGATTTTCATTGTATTTTCAAAAAGAGTTAGATTATTATATATTTTCTGTACTAAATTGCCCTTTTCGGGCTAAAGTAGTTAAAAAATATGCTAGATTTAGTCCGAAACCGGCAGAGGTGGCAACACTTACGACGGATCGCAAGCATCGACACGGGCGTATGCTCGAACATGCTCGCGACTGCTCGCGGCGCTGCGAGGAGCATACGCGAGCATACTCGAACAGACGCTGAAGGGATTTAATCACTTGCAAGCTATTTTCGACTTTATTTCAATGGGAATAGAGTTCATTATCAATTGAATCAATGAAATCTGCTCGCGCATGCTCGAACAGTTTTACGCTAGGTGTGCGCTGACCCTTATACAGGGTGTCCCAGAAATGGTGAATCAAAATGCTATGGGAGGCAGCTTGACTAATGTCCTATCCATAAAAAATATTAAAAAAAATAAAACGCACATGACCATAAAAAAAAAAGAATATCCAAAAAAACGGGAAAATCATCAAATTTTTCTAATAGTAGAGGATTCTCTTCATACATTTTGGCTATAATTGTGCGCTTCGGGTTAAAAGCATCAAATTTCTACCATGGATAGGGTGTTCCTCGGTGATCATTTTCAGATGTGGAGGGAAGTCTGATTCGTCCCCTGTGCGCGGGGGGAGGGGGGTGAAGTACGTATCTGGGTCATTGTTTTCATTATTCTTTTACGGATCAGTTAATGCTACTAGGGCTTGTGTGGTATCGTTTTCGAGTAAAACAGATACGAGGAATTCATTTTTACTGCATAATAGGCATATTTCCATACAATAAAATAATGTTTTACACGAAAAAGTAAAAACCATTGCCTTGATTTTTTTTTTTAAAACATCTATATCTTTGGAAATCTTGATAAATATAAGTAAACAAAATTAAGCAAATAAAGGTTATTTAGTCTAGTTTATAAAAACATATACTTGTTGGACACTTATCATACAACAACTACAAGAAAAAAATTCATTTACGCGTCGAGGTAAAGCAGCATAATTCGTTTACTGCGGATTACGAGTGATGGTTTGGAGGTAAACATAATATGTAACTTTATAATTTCGATAGCAAACGATTATTAGTTGAAAATTAAATAGAAAAATAAATTAGGCATAGTCTTAATTGGATATAATAAGAAGCGGCAACAATTTTAAAGGGATATAATTCGGAGCGCGCTCCATACAAACGAAGTCTGGTTATATTTCTAATATTATCCAAGTAAAATCAATGAAATTTTACAGAAACAGTCTACAAACTAATATCTATGCTCGCTCTTGAAATACATACATACATAAATTCACGACCATAATCCCTTACGGGGTGGAAAGTTTGCTACAACGACCAACAACAATGTTAAGCGTGCAGTGCGTTGTAGCAAGGCTCACTTTGACCATATTGAACATTTCACGTTGAAGGTTTCACGATGAAATGACGTGTCAGGTGATGACAGGGGGCTAATCTCTCGCCCACAAAACACTGCCAAAAACTTTATCACTTAGTCGCCTCGTGCGACACGCACGTGAAGAAATTGGGTAGTCCATCCTAAGCCGGCAGTTTCACAGACAGTCAAAGCTTTAACTAATGCGGTCATACATCAATAATACAAATCTTTCTATTAGGAATTGAGTCCTCACTTATTTCGTTTGAGTTCTTCAAAGGCCCTATTTACTTCAGGCTTAGTGTAAAGATTTCCAAGTGTCCAAAGCCGTTCTTTTCCCCTTGCCTGAAAAGAACCACATACCGTATCATACCGGTTAAACCGATACTTAGTTTTGCAGGCCAGTGTATTGGCCGATACCTGCATTGTGTCAAATTCATTGACACCACTAATTCGTGAATACCCTACCTTGTTATTTATCGAAGCTTGAACCAAAACCGAAAGCAAATCCATAACTCAGAGAGAGCTAATTTACTGAAAAACCCCACCACTAGTAGGTTACTCGTACGATACATCAGTGTCTACGGTTGCATATGATATGATCACTCTTCTACGTCCTTTTGGCATTGAATCTTCCAAGTGTAAAAAGTTACTAGTGTCAGCCTCCTCGGGCGAACATGGGGCCAATTGACTCAAATCTGAGGCAGCGGCAGAACAAAGAATTTTACTCCCATTCGTTGCGTCGATTTCTTTTTCTGTTGCCTCTACACTGGAAGAACTGATTGTTGTGACAAGAATGAGAATAATTCGGTTCTATTTTCATATACTCGAAGAAATAAAATTTCTCTCTTTCTTTCTTATACACTTTTTTTGGGCATTGCATCCGTAGGAGGTACAAGGAAAAGTGTGGCATCTATCTGCTCTCTCATGGCAATTTTGACGCGACAAATCGGAATAAAGTTGTTTGTTCATTTGTGTCATTTTGCCTCATGATCACCCGAGCGAGGAGGCTGACACTCGTATATTCTTACATTTTTATAGTAGTTGCGTGAAAAGGGGATTAGAATAATGATTCGCACCTCAGTCAAAAAGCCACTTGCTGGCTTTGCGTGGCTTTTTTCAGTAAATTAGCTCTCTCTAAGTTGCTTTTGGTTATAGTTAAAGCTTCCGCTAAATAGTTAGGTATTCATTTCATTTCTTTAGGGATGGACTGGACGAAAGATACAGTCGAATCGCACTCAATTTAGAGTAGACTACTCTTCCCGAGGCAGAAACTATATCTGCAGTGCTAATAATGTCGTGCTGCTTTACAAAAGATGTTGGTAGGTACTGGACGGTGCATTTACACCGCAGCTGCACTCCAAATTCTCAGCGCTATGATTTTAAGCCGGCAATAATTGCCGATTTTCCTATACAACGTGTTAATGAATTAACGCAAAACTAGAAAGTAGTTTGTTTAGAATCGAGAGCAGAATCGAATTATCATGGTTTCAACATAGGTAATTTTTTTCAAAATATTAAATATTTTTTTATAAAAATTTTAAATTTTCTGAACCTGATGTCAACCCACCGCACGGGCACGGTCACCCTACTTACTACCGAAACAAGGTTCTTAAAATGTATTCATGAGTACGTTAGCGCTTTCATTCATGGCTGAAATGATACCAAATCATTTTAACCTCAAAACTTAAAATGCGAATAACTTTAAATTTTAACTACCAAAATAATGAAATTATTGTTTCAATCCAATTATTTTGTTATAAATCAGTTGGGGTGTATGAGGTTTTGCGCTAATTTATTAACACGTTGTATACTTAACAATTATTAAATGTTTTTTTTTGAGGAGCCTAAGCTCCTAGCGCGCTCCGAATTATATCCTCCTAAGAGGATAGATATAGGAGAGGGAGCGCGCTCCATAAAAACGAAGTCTGGTTATATATTCAATACTAAACAATTAAAGTTAACGAAATTTTTCAAAAACAATTTTTTATTTATATTATTAATTTATTATCAACTAATCTCTATGCTTGTATTGTATTAAAAAAAAAATTTATTGTTAAAAAAAAAAAAAAAAAATTGTGCCCGATTTTCTTTCAATGCTAGGGTTAATTTAAGATTTGTATGGAGGCACTTTATTCTTTTATCACTTTTATCTTTGAGGCACTGTAAGTTCGAAACTATACATTTTTACGAAAATCTGAGACAATACGAGCATAGATATTAGTCTGTAGACTGTTTCTGTAAAATTTCATTGAATTTAATTGGATAATATTGGAAATATAACCAGACATCGTTTGTATGGAGCGCGCTCCGAATTATATCCTTTTAAAATTGTTGCCGCTCCTTATTATATCCATTAAAACTATGCTTAATTTATTTTTCTATTTAATTTTCAACTAATAATCGTTTGCTATCGAAATTATAAAGTTACATATTATGTTTACCTCCAAACCATCACTCGTAATCCGCAGTAAACGAATTATGCTGCTTTACCTCGACGCGTAAATGAATTTTTTTCTTGTAGGTGTTGTATGATAAGTGTCCAACAAGTATATGTTTTTATAAACTAGACTAAATAACCTTTATTTGCTTAATTTTGTTTACTTATATTTATCAAGATTTCCAAAGATATAGATGTTTTAAAAAAAAAATCAAGGCAATGGTTTTTACTTTTTCGTGTAAAACATTATTTTATTGTATGGAAATATGCCTATTATGCAGTAAAAATGAATTCCTCGTATCTGTTTTACTCGAAAACGATACCACACAAGCCCTAGTAGCATTAACTGATCCGTAAAAGAATAATGAAAACAATGACCCAGATACGTACTTCACCCCCCTCCCCCCGCGCACAGGGGACGAATCAGACTTCCCTCCACATCTGAAAATGATCACCGAGGAACACCCTATCCATGGTAGAAATTTGATGCTTTTAACCCGAAGCGCACAATTATCGCGGGAAATAGCTCTACTATAAGTTTCCAGCTCTAATTATCGCGTTTTGGGATAATTTGTAATTTTTTTCTGCCAATATTAATTGTTAGAGGTTGCTTCGACTGATTGTTAACATTTTACAAAAAAAAATGTCTGCACTTCGAGCACAGACCACTTAGTTTAATTGTTTTTTCTGAACCGAAAAATTTTCTTGCTATTTTAACCAGCTGTAGTATAAAAAAAATGTATGGGACTTGTGCGGCAAACTACTTCAAAAAGTTGCCTATTTAATGACGATTTTAAAATGATACGAATCACTGAATTTACTTTACAAAATTGGGAGATATTAATTTTCTTGTGTGCTAGGGTGAAATTTGTGCAATTTATTCTTTACTTTTTAATTCATTTTCCACTTCTAATCCGTTGCTTCTAAGGTTAGAATTGGCTAAAAAAGTTGTTTCAATACCCGGTAGTAATGGCACGGTTTTTTAGAATCCCGGTTTTTCAAAATCCCGGTGTTTTAAAAACCCGATTTTTTTAAAATCCCGTTTGTTTAAAATCCCGTTTTTTTAAGAATCCCGGTTTTTTAAATTCCCGGGATTCCCAAAAAACTGGGAATTTAAAAAACCGGGATTTTAAAACACCAGGATTCCCAAAAAACCGGGATTCCCAAAAAACCGGGATTTTAAAACACCGGGATTCCCAAAAAACCGGGATTTTAAAACACCGGGATTCCCAAAAAACCGGGAATTTAAAAAAAACCGGGATTCCTAAAACACCGGGATTTTGAAAAACCGGGATTCTAAAAAACCGTGCCATTACTACCGGGTATTGAAACAACTTTTTTAGCCAATTCTAACCTTAGAAGCAACGGATTAGAAGTGGAAAATGAATTAAAAAGTAAAGAATAAATTGCACAAATTTCACCCTAGCACACAAGAAAATTAATATCTCCCAATTTTGTAAAGTAAATTCAGTGATTCGTATCATTTTAAAATCGTCATTAAATAGGCAACTTTTTGAAGTAGTTTGCCGCACAAGTCCCATACATTTTTTTTATACTACAGCTGGTTAAAATAGCAAGAAAATTTTTCGGTTCAGAAAAAACAATTAAACTAAGTGGTCTGTGCTCGAAGTGCAGACATTTTTTTTTGTAAAATGTTAACAATCAGTCGAAGCAACCTCTAACAATTAATATTTGCAGAAAAAAATTACAAATTATCCCAAAACGCGATAATTAGAGCTGGAAACTTAGAAAAATTTGATGATTTTCCCGTTTTTTTGGATATTCTTTTTTTTTATGGTCATGTGCGTTTTATTTTTTTTAATATTTTTTATGGATAGGACATTAGTCAAGCTGCCTCCCATAGCAGTTTGATTCACCATTTCTGGGACACCCTGTATGAAAGTTAATGAATGACCCAATTAATGTATTTAGGTAACCCTACACCACGTTGCACTATGGTGCATCGCGTCGCGTCGCCGGCGACGCGTAATCAAATAATATAATAGTAATCTATGGCGGTGCAGTGGCAGGTGTAAGAGAGCATAATAACGTTACAATCTGTTAAAAAACTGGTCACAATGGCGGCCGAAGTGTATTCATCGGGAGAAGGATAATCTGGTTGTTAGGTATCGAGAGCCACTGTCAATGCACTGTGCTGTGCGTCAGAGATATCGTAACTTGAGAGGAGCCCTTTGATCTGCAGTGGGGTTCTACAATCTACAGGCTATAAACTCAAAAGAACTTTAATACTGTATTACTGTCCTGTAACTGCCGGTCTTTAGATAATGTTAGGCCCAAGTCAGACAGAAGACAGTCTGCGTGTAAAAAATAGTACCTATAGCACTAAGATACGCCGTGTAGTGTACTGTCCAGTCTAGTGCAAGATAGACCTCATAGACCGCGACCCGACCGTTAAATTATGCACCTATTTCACAGGCGAACGAAATGTGATTCTTGTATTTGTTTACACACGGGTTAATTCAACGCCGCCAAGTTGCCTAGAAAAATCTTGCCGCAAGTACTTTTTCCACCTGTCTGTTAGGGAAGTAAATGAGGTGCCATCGGAAGGAGACTGATCTAAAGTACTGGAAAAACTTGCCACCTCTCAATCTGCCGCAACTATATAGGGTTGCCAGGTTAAAAAATGACTTCTTTGAACCTGGCAACCCTATAGTTACAGCGCTAGCACAAAATAGGTAGTATATAGTGCGCTAGGTACGTTTACTTTGAAGTTTGCAATTTATTGACTTTATAGGTAGACACGGCGATCGCCCACAGTTTGAACTCTATGTTCGTGGACATAGAGTTCAACTATAGGTAGGTACCTAGGTAGTTGACTCGAACTTCAACCAGGATTAATTTCTTAGGTGATCTGCCTTTCGAAGCACGGCGCTGGAAGTGCCTGAGATACCTACATTCCACCAGAATAGTCAACTCAACCATCCAATAGGTGCACCCTTCATACGAACATAACCACTACAATGTAACTACACACCTCTCTTGCCTCTTTGACGGTCAAAGTAGCTTATTGATAGGTAGGTTAGCTACGAGATATGCTCGTTCGATTTCAGGTAGGTATGTTTGGATCCCTCTTACCTAACATACAAATTGTGTGGGGGCCTAGTGGGGGCATAAGGAGTAGGTAGGTACTTAACTTTACTACCTACTAGTTAACCTGTGACTATGACAGAACCCCAAAACAACCAGGTAGGTAGCTTAGATCAAAGTAAAATTAATGGAAGCACCTAGGTACCTATTTATAAGACTTTTACTTACCTACCACTTGTACTGTACCGCACCTTGGAAGCAGAACACTTGACTGCAAGGAATATAATCTTGACTGTCACTTCATACAAATGGGAAAGGGGTATGTGTAGAGTTGGCGTCTTTTTCTACTTTCGCGGCCACTGATGAAAGTTGTGTGATTTAGATGAGGACACTAAAGGAAATATGAAGCACATAGCTAAGTCATATCGGGGCCGAGACATACATGATGGAATTTTTTGGAAGGGGCAGTGGAGCAGGTACCTTATCCGTTGTAGCTACAGGTAAACGTTCTTAAGAGAATGTCCTCAACTTTTTAAGACATTTAGACCTGCATTAACAGATTTTGAAAAAAATGTACTGTCAGCAAGAAAATGGGTAATTTACTCAAACACTTTTTATAATGCGAATCGATCCTCTTTCTTGTAAGGACCATAAAACTGTATAAGACCAACTAAGGTTAGAGTACTAGAAATGTCAGAAAATGCAAAAAAAATTATTATTACATTTTGCATCGCAAAAACAATTTTATTTCGCAGAAAACGAAACTCCTGCTTGCTACTAACGACCCCCAAAGGCATCACAATCAAGGTCGATGTACGGGAAACGTTTTTTGCCATTTCTGACATTTCGAGTACATTACTCTGATCTGTTGGTCCGATAGAGTTTTTTGATCCTCATCAGGAACAGGATCGATTGGCATCAAAATAATGTTTTGTGTAAATTGCCCATTTTCTTGCTGACAGTACATATTGTTCAAAATCTGTAAATGCAGGCCTCAATGTTTCAAAAAGTTAAGGATAGTCTTCTAAGAACGTTTTCCTATAGCTACAACGGTATCTACGTTTCTCTTATCTACGGTTGGTTGTGTTGTCGTGCCTACTGTGGTGCTTACACTTTGGTTGCATCGATGGCATCAAAGTGGGTAACTTTGAATGTGTAGGTATGTAGGCAGAAGGTACCTGAGTTGCTCATCTCTATCTGATGCTGACTGTAGGCACCTACCTAACATAGAAGTACCTTCATGATGTAGAGCACATAATGTATCTACACTACTAGGCACATAATATACCTACGTACCTGGGTATTTATAGTCTACTGTAAGTAAGTACCTACTACCATACCTACTTAAGTATAGGTAGGTACCAATCCAAACAAGTCATTAGAAGCACAGTTAGAAGATTTAGAAAATGTCTGTCTCGTTAATGTCTTTTGTATGAAACTCTGTTGTATGAAATCCATTAATAATTTTAATAAAAGCAGTTGTTTATTAGGAACTTTATTGTTACCTAAAAACACAAACTTTGCGTCTCTTTCTAACAAACAAACTTTTAGTCATACCGCTTCAATTGAAAGCAAGATCGCATAAAAACGTATTTTTCATAAATATCTTTCCTCTTGGGTTTTTGGGGTAAAATTCATCGGGTAGAATCACTGCTATAATTAATTACCTTTCAAATGATGGTATACTCAGAAGAAATGGTGTATGTGTATGGTGATTCGTGTAAAACTGGTTATAAATCTGAAATCGAATTTACTTTGGTCCTCTTTTCTATCGAGAAAATTTTATAGAATCGTGTTTTCAACGGTTAGATTCACTGTAGAAAGAACGTACCTATCTATCTACACTGTTATTTGAACTACATACAACGTGTTAATAAATTAGCGCAAAACCTCATACACCCCAAATGATCTACAACAAAATAATTAGATTGAGACAATTATAATTTCATTATTTATATAGTTAAAATTTAAAGTTTTGAGGAAAAAATGTTTGTTATTATTTCAGCAATGAATGAAAGCGCTAACGTACTCATGGATACATTTTAATAATCTTGTTTTAGTAGTAAGTAGGGTGAGTGTGCCCGTGCGGTGGTTTGACATCGAGTTAGTAAAAAAAAAAAAAATTTTGCAAGCAAATTATTTAATATTTTGAAAAAAATTACCTATGTTGAAACCATGATAATTCGATTCTGCCTTCGATTCTAAACAAACTACTTTCTAGTTTTGCGTTAATTCATTAACACGTTGTATGTTAAATGTAACAATTCGGTTATCAAAAACCGGTTTGAAAACATAACAGTCAAAATAGTTTCCACTCCCCCCCTTAGGTAAGTCAAATCATAAGCTATCAAACAAAAAAGTTTCATCAAAATCGGATCAGTAGTTTTTGCGTGATGCTGTTACAAACAAATAGACGGACAAAAATTCGATAAAAAGTTGATTTGGAGTCAGGGACAACTAAAAACCATAGTTATCGTAATCTTTTTCCTACACCTACAGAAACACTTCTGTTACAGTTTTATAATAGTTTGGACTTTAGACACAGCTTTAGATTATTACAAAAGGTGACTAGGTATTTTACTTCAAGCGATCAAGCGGCCAAGAAATAAAACTTAGTCCCTCCTTTCTGACTTCTTAATGTAAGTAAGGGACCTAATCCAATATACAGGGTGTTAGGGTAAACAGTCGTATTACTTTAACTGGTGATTGTACCTATAGGTACCTACTCATGATACTGAACTACTTTCTCAAAGAAACAAAGGGAAATTCGCAACAAAAACAAAACAATTTTTCATACAAACGTTCGATCAGCTGACGACATTTAGTATGGTAAGCCCAAAAATTTTTTTGCTAATTTCCTAATAGGTTTCTTAGGGAAAGTTGTTCAGTATCATGGGTACAATTACCCTTCAGTTAAAGTAATGCAACTGTTTACCCTATCACACTGCCGGCCCTATTAGCTCCATAACAGATAACTTCCCAACGTAGTTTTACGCGTATGTATTGAATAGATGTTCGGTCACTGACCGGTACGACGCTGGTAGTATCGTATGGTCTGCAGTCTCGTCTCCTCGCACGCGAGCCATCACCTGAGCGACCTAGGAACACTGACCTACGGGCGAGCGTCCCTCCCACCCGCGCCTTCACTCCAGACCTGAGGGGGCGGAGCCGAGCGAGGTCCGACCCCCAACCATGGCGGTGACGAGTGAGGGGGCGGGGCCAGCTACTGGGGGAGGATCCAGCGCCGTGCCAATGGTCGGGCGGGGTGCGGGACGCGGGGCGCGGGGCGGCGGGGGGAGTCTGCCGCCGCGCGCGCAGTGTCGCGCCGCACCGCGCCCGGGCCGCGTCCACCGCACGAGCACGAGCACGAGCACAGCGCCGCGAGTGTACCGAGACCGAGACCGACACGAGTGATAGTGCTATGCCTTATCATTGTGACGTGTGACATACCTACACCCCTGTGATTATTGTTTATACTTACTCCACCTGCATCGAATTCACTATACTCACTCGGAGATACCTCATACCTAGGTGGGTTTCGAGAAATAAGTCTGATAATACAAAACGAACGAAAGTTTCTTGTGTTGTGACAGTGTGTGTAACTTAAGTTTGGAAAAACAACTTATTTTAGGTAGGTAAAAAGCTAAGGTAAAAAGATACTAACGTAGGATATTTATTAATTGTTTTGTTTACATCCGATGCCGTAATGACAACGAATTGTTACAAAGTCTCCCTCTAATCTAACAGAAAATAAACAAGGAACTACATTGCGCTACGCCGCTTAACTTCGTAGACAGCTACGCTTCGTAGCGCTACAGCTATACCTCGCTCGTAGCGAATAGTTCAATCAACCGAAAGCTTGCAAAGTAGGCATACATAAATAAATTGTACTCAGAGTTTAGAAGCTTTATAAAACACGAGCTTTTACCCGCGACTTCGTCCGCATAAATTATATACCAGATTTTAAGTCAGATGATAAGCTATCAAACAAAAAAAGTTTCATCAAAATCGGTTCAGTAGTTTTTGCGTGATATCTACTCGAACAAACAAACACCCAAACAAACAAACAAACCAACAAACAAACAAATAAACAAATAAACAAAGAAACAAACAGACAGACAAAAAATCCAAAAATTGGTGATTTGGAATTAGGGACACCTAAAAACCATATCTTAATCTTTTTTTTGTAAATATCGTCAATGTACAGACACACTTCTGTTACAGTTTTATAATTATAAAACATTATTAAAAGAACAAATTGTGTAAGCAATATTGCTTACCTATACCTATATAGGTAAGCAACCTACCTACCTACCTGCCTACCTTGCTATACCTATATAGGTATATAGAGAGAGATCTAAATGTTCATACAAATTTTTATTTTTACAACAACAATAAAGTTGTCAAAAACATGGAAACTAAATAAAGGATAGAAGATAATCATAAAACATGTTGATTCTGATACACCTATTATATAGGTAGATAGGTAAATTAGTAGGTAGGTAGGTATATACCTTATCAACCTACAACTTTGATAGGTAAATAATCTTCGCTCTCTTGGAGTGGAGTGTACCTAAGATACGGGCGGTATAAGTAGGTACCAAATAACTGTTAGATCCATGCACAAATGAATTACAATTTCTACATAATAAATGACAACTTAGCAGCAAGCATTTATTTGCATCGCTTTGTATTACCCATATATACAGTATACTAATGTCTATGGTATTACCTACTTACGATTACACTTCCAATTTATCATGCCTAATTTCGGTACATATTGCCTGATTATTCTCTCTATTTTAAATGTGTAGCGATCCAAGCAAGCAATATAATAAACTTACTACATCGGGCTTAATTAATTGGACAATGTAATCACACCTTTAATTATAAAATGTTGACCTTGACTTTATAATAGATTAGCTTTTGCCTGCGACTTCGTCCGCGTGGAATGAAATTTAGGTACATCATCTATAGTTTATTCCTCATGATGAATGAAACCGCAGCTTGAGACAACGGTATGTTAGTAAAAACACTTAGTGTAGTGATCCAGTGATTTCGATTAGCCGATTAGACTTAATTACATATCAACGCAGAGGTAGGTAGGTAATATTGTAAAGAAACAGAAGAAAAATTCAACTACTTAGGTTTTTTCAAGCTGTCTGTATGATTCTGTATTTCTGTCTGATGTGAATACAGAATCGCTAGTAGCTCAATGAGCTTCTCTACCATACTTTACATAAGTACCTACCTACCTACCTAAATCCTGGCTTACCCAAGATTAACCTACAAAACAAACACGAATTTCATCGTATTCATAAGACTCTTATTGGAATATTATGTCATAGGCAAAATACATCTATAAAATACATTAAACAAAATTATGACACACACTGATAGAGCGCGCAGCGCAGCGCGGCGCGGCGCCCGCGCAGGTCGGGCCTAGCGTTGAGTTTTGCCGTCGGCAGGCTTCGCTATACTGACTGGAGGACAAATTAACCCTTATCTCATAAATAATTCACATTTACTAGGAATCTATAATTATTCCAAAACTGAATTCAAACTGTAATAATAGGTAACCTTTTGAAAGAAAGATTCATAACATAAATACTATAAGGGATGTGGCAATGGGAACTCATAATCGTAACGTTCGTTCATAAGGGTTAACTATTATAATTTTGAAACTCTTTTAAGTCAGTCGTCAACTTGCTAGTAGAGTTGATATTTTCCGTTTGTGAAAGTTTAAATCTAATCAGAACTGTAGATGTAGGTAAGTAGGTACCTATACCTACCTAACATCTCCATGATATGCAATTAAGTTGATTAACCAAGAACAATGGCGTAACGTTTGATATTGATTTCATCTATTGTTTCGGATTAGTTACTTAGCTTTCATAATGACTATACCTACGAGTATGTTACGCAGGTAGGTAGGTACCTACTTCCAACAAAGAGTCGTATTCATCTATTCATTAGAGTTGATAATCACTATAATGGAGAGGGAAAACTTTAGTTCTTGTACCTACCTACCTAATAAGAATAATAATTGAGGGCATTCAGGATACCTACGTAATGGAATGCATTTAGGCCAATTTTAGATTTTTTTTCTGTTTTAAAAGTGAAATCGTATAGCAATCTTCAATAATAAAGTTAATAACGTATATTATTTATTTGTTCACGTCCTTTGTTAATAGACCTTTTGAGACAGAAAGTAGGCATAGGTATAATATTAGCACTGTCTGAAGCGTTGCATTAGTTACATAGGTACCTATCTACCTGCATAATAAGTAATACCGCACTGCACCGACGACATAAAGTACGTAAGTTACATCAGAAAAACGGTGAGAAAAACCCTCGTTCAATGAAATCTAAACTATTATAAAACTGTAACAGAAATGTGTCTGTACATTGAAGATATGTACAAAAAAAAATTACGACATGGTTTTTACCTGTCCCTGATTCCAAATCACCAATTTTTGGATTTTTTGTCTGTCTGTTTGTTTGTTTGTTAGTTTGTTTGTTTGGGTGTTTGTTTGTTCGAGTATCACGCAAAAACTACTGAACCGACTTTGATGAAACTTTTTTTGTTTGATAGCTTATCATCTGACTTAAAATCTGGTATATAATTTATGCGGACGAAGTCGCGGGTAAAAGCTCGTTACTAATAATGGTTGTATTTGTAGATAGTGATAGGTACATTATGATTTGTTGAATTAGGATTCCATGCAATAAACAAAAGGGCACTATTTACGTCTCATTTTAATTTACTTACCTACCTTTATTTGTTTCATATATTAAATGCTTTCATTGTTTACAGACTTAGTTCAATTTACAATTTACGGACATAAAGGTTAAAATTCGTAATATTTTTATATTAATGTCTGTAAATTGTAAATTGAACTAAAGATTATAACCGTATTAGATTTTCATACTTTTTCATCCTTACTTTAGAAGTAACATTAATAACAGAAATAGAAATATATTTACTGTGGAGCATAGGTATAGAGGTTACAAGGGTATTATACATCGTCATCAGTCCAGCTATGTCCCGCTGCATAGGCATACAATTGAAATTCTTACATCTATCTATACATTTAAATACCTACTCACTTAAAGTGTAATAACATTTATACAACGTGTTAATGAATTAGCGCAAAACCTCATACACCCCAACTGATTTAAATAAAAATAATATTTTTGAAACAAACATTTAATTATTTTGTTAGTAAAATTTTTAAGTTATTCGCATTTTAAGTTTTGAGGCAAAAATGATTTGTTATCATTTCAGCACTGAAAGAAAGCGCTAACGTACTCATGGATACATTTTTATAATCGTGTTTTGGTAGTAAGTAGGGTGAGTGTGCCCGTGCGGTGGGTTGACGTCGGGTTCAGAAAATTTAAAATTTTGCAAACAAATTATTTAATATTTTGAAAAAAATTACCTATGTTGAAACCATGATAATTCGACTCTGCTCTCGATTCTAAACAAACTACTTTCTAGTTTTGCGTTAATTCATTAACACGTTGTATAGAAGAAGCTTTAAAAGTCCTTGTTTAAAAGTGGTCAGGTTTGAACGTTCCCGCAGTAATTTTGGGAGTTTATTGTAAATGAGCGGGATTCTGCAGTAAACATTTTTATGCATTAACTTCGTTGTAGATCGTACCAGCCTCATTGGATCCTTTATTCGCTCCCTAGTGTGGAACTCGAATAGGTGTAGGTAGGTTCGACATTGCAAAAACACAACATTCATATATGTACTTACATGCCAGCTAGGGTTAAAAGGTTCAGATATTTAAAATACCTATGGTTTACAGGATTCTCATTGATCTCTAATTATCATTGACTTTAGATGAAAATACAATTGCATTACCTACCTACTCTTCACACCACTGACATAAACGGTGTTCCTAACTAATTAGGTTCTATGTAAAACTGATTTCTTTATTTTTGCGATTAATTGAGTTTACGAAAATAAATTTAATTTAAGAAAATCTATCAAACTCCAATTAACTCCATGCACTCCACGGAGAAACCCTATTACCGTCGATAGTAAACAAAATGGTAGATAGACAGATAAAACAATTATTTAATTGCATAATTAACACACATAATAATATGGTATCATACAGAGCCTCGAAACCTAAACAGCAAACTTCTATGCATATATTTTTCCTCAATAGCCCGTTACCTATTTTAAGTTTACCATGGAGTATACAGGTCGAAGAGTGACTTCGTACATTACATTTTAATGAAAACCGATATTATTTTATAAAAAATATCTGTAGGTAGGTAGGTAATCTGTATCTGTATCCTTTGATTTTAAAATATCTAACATAGAATATACAGGGTCCTTCTTAATATGCTGACACTTTTTGAAGGGGACGATCAGACCATCAAACTTGTGGGGAACCACTACAGATGTCCAGCACCCACAAGTTATAGCAAAGATGCTAACAGATGGCGATACCGTCGCTCACGAAAATATGCTCCATACAAAGACAGCGTTCATCGTAAATACGCAACTCGTAACCTACTACACATAAGGTTCACAATCGAATGCGAGACATAAATCGCGCAAGAGAAATAATCACAGAGATTCGATATTATATACAAGGTCCAACTAAGAACTGTTGGACCACGGCCGGTCCCCAGGCATCACACCTAGCCTGGCGGAAGTACTTCCCTTTTCAATGGAGGAACATTCCCAAGTAGCACTTCCATATTGGTGACCCTCGACAAAGAACATCGCAACCTGAACACCGCAGAGCAGCAGCAACCAACTTCAACCAACCCTTCACCCCCTCGACCAGGTCAAACAAGCAGCAGTCACGCCATCAACCCGAAGCCGCACCAGGTCCATCGCAGCTGTCTTCACACCGCTTCCTGGGCCTGCAGCTTCCTCAACGACAGTCAGCGTCTGCATAGAAGGATCTCCCGCAGCCCACGTGTCTGAGCTCACCTCCACGTGGCAGTTCTGCTCGCCTTCTCCACGCTTGTCACTCGCCCGCATCACATCAGGACTTGTCTCCCTGACAGATGCACACACACGCAGCACATCGCTCGTCAGACTCACTTGACTGGAGCCCTGCACCTACACTACATGGATACAGACTGCACACTTCGAACTACTCAACGACCTCCGGTCTGAGGGGGGAGTCCTGTGGGGAACCACTACAGATGTCCAGCACCCACAAGTTATAGCAAAGATGCTAACAGATGGCGATACCGTCGCTCGCGGAAATATGCTCCATACAAAGACAGCGTTCATCGTAAATACGCAACTCGTAACCTACTACACATAAGGTTCACAATCGAATGCGAGACATAAATCGCGCAAGAGAAATAATCACAGAGATTCGTATATATACAAGGTCCAACTAAGAACTGTTGGACCACGGCCGGTCCCCAGGCATCACACCTAGCCTGGCGGAAGTACTTCCCTTTTCAATGGAGGAACATTCCCAAGTAGCACATCCATAAACTGAACAACTCTTTGGGACCAAAATCGAAATCGCGAAAAAAAAAATCAGCTGTCCCATACATTTCGTTCGAGTAAGTTTGCCGTTTTGTATGGAAGAGCTGATATTTTTTTCCTGATTTATCGATGTGGTCTTAGATAAAGCTATTCAGTTGTAAAACTGTATAGCTTGACAGTCACGTCTGATCATACCCTCAAAAAAGTGTCAGCATATTAAGAAGGACCTTAATATTGTTATTTCCACAATTATCTCGAAATGAAATTGATTCAACTCTCCAAAAAAATACTTGCCATACGTACCGAATTAATGTGTTTAATTTAGATTTTATAATACTACCTACTTAACTTACGTCGTCGGTCATTGATCTGTAGAGTTATAAATAAAGAATATTAATGATGAAGTTCACGGCCAATATTTAAAATTCACGTAGGTACGTTTTTATAACCATCCGAATAATCATTAATTATTAATGCTGTAAAAAGTCCCTACTGAGATATAATACTTATAGTAAACAATCGACACCAGCCACCCAGTGTTCGTATCAGTTGTAATACCTACCGGTAGGACTTACTTGCCTACCTATTAGTATTTATTACGTGGTAATACTGGAGATGGGCTGGACACTTGGCTAGACGGGAAGACGGTCGGTGGACCAAGGCAATATCAGAGAGGTGGCCAAGAGAGGGACGGAGGTCAGTGGGCAGACCACCAGCACGTTGGTCTGATGACAATCATTGCATTGTGAGAGTGACGGGTTCGCATTGGATCAGATTATTAAACTGCCTCCGTAGTCTAATGGTTAAGAGCATTGGCTCTCGATACGGAGGTCGTGGGTTCGATTCCCACGGGGGACACCTAGTGATATGTCACTTTGTGCGTTTTTCCCCAGTTGGTGGTGGTTGGTTGGTGATTCAGCCTGCAATGTCCTAACATTGCAGGCTGAATCACCTGATTGTCTGAAAAGAAAAATGGCGTCGAGTGTTTCACCCCACTAGAGGGCACATCTGAACGACTCCGTGACTGAAAATGATTCCGTGCTTCGGATGGCACGTTAAGCCGTTGGTCCCGGCTACTATCTCTGGTGGTAGTAGTCGTTACATAAAAACCACGTCAGATTCGTAAGGCGGTCTGAAAAAACTCTGACACCAGGGCTCTAACAACAACAACAACAACAACAACTGCCTGTAACTACTCATGTCTGACAAATAAATACATCTTTATCTTTATCTTTATCTGCCCACACGATAAGAAGAATACAGGACCGTGAAGAATGGTAAAATGAAAGGGAGGCCTGTGCCCAGCAGTGGGTTGATGTGGACTGATTTGATAGATTGATTGAATACTGCTGATATATCGGCGTCTAGACCGTCAAACTGAATTACTTTCTGTATGGGACCAACATTGAAATCGCGAAAAAAAATCTGTACCTACTGTTCTGCTGTTCTGATATCTACAATTCGGTCGAGTCGGTTTGCAGCTCTTTGAATGGAACAGCAGTTTTTTTCTTTGCGATTTCAATATTCGTCGCGGATAGAAAATGTTATTCGGTTTAATGGTCTGATAAAAAACCGTCAGCATATTAAGAAGGACCCTGTGTAGGTAGTCTAGAGACCTAGTGATGTTGGTTATTTAAAGTACATATGTATTTATTTCAACGTTAAACCTATAAGCAAAAAAACAGTGGTAGAACCAGTCCAGCAGTCACAATTTAAGCTCCACCTTAAGAAGAAGACCTTCCTTTGAAGTTTCAAAAAGACAAACATGAACGAACATATGAAACGTTGTCTGGGCATCTACACCGAAAAAATCAAACCTTATCATTGGGTCAACCGTCCCCATCCCCCTCAACCGCCACAAAAACGAACACAGCGTCGAGACAAAACAACATAAACAAAAACCAATCACGCTTTAGGAACCTCTAAAGTCTAATAATAATAATACTCACTACAATACACTAGTCGAATGTGAATAAAGCAATTGGGAAAAGAAGACACAAAAAAATACTTACCTACTTTCAGTAAAAAAAATACAATATCCCCTGGAAACGCGCGCGAAGTGCGACGCGTCACTGTAATTCATATCCGGACCCACCGGTACCCCTCACCGTACAGCTACCTAATAGTTTACGAGTTATTAACGTTGGTTAAACCGTACCCTGGTGCAACCGTACCCAGTCTCCCTACTATGTTGATTGCGTAAGTTCCTCTGGCACTAAGCAATTTTTTCATGTTACTTTACTTTTTCATAGCCCGATTGTAGGCACAAATAGGTAGGCACTGTAATCATTATGTTGAACAAAAAGAGTATTTTTTAAAATTCGCTAAATAATTAAATGTTATTGTATAACCTACGCATGTCATTGTTATTATAAGTAAGTTAAGTACTTACATAAAAGTGTAGATAATAGTATGTTTAATGACTATACTAATAAAAAAAACAGTTGTCCCGTCTGTCCGTACATAACTAGGTATAGAGGTATGCGTCGCGGAATGTTAACAGTGTGATAAAATAGAAGCGCGAATTCTTGCAGTGTGCCGCTCTGACCAAGCTTTGAATGTTTACAACAATAGATAAGATACTGAGTAGGTAGGTAGGTACCTACACTACGTATACATACAGAGCGACCACGTCCTAAGACGCTTCGATGTTAGGGTTTGCTATAGGTACTCTTATAAATTACATACATTAAATACTACAGTATTCGGTAGGGGTGGTTAGAAATTTTGCCATACTTATACTTAATTACGCGACATTTGCAAGAATTAACATAATTATTAAAGTACTAGCTGTTGCCCGCAACTTCGTCAGCGTGGACAAGTGATTTTTTTTCATGTCTCGTCTAAGATCATGGTCAGAACCAAGTTTAGGAATCCCGGCATGTAACATTAGAATGGCCATTAAGGAATGGGCTGATAAAAGACACGGCTAGAATGGTCTAGCCTATTGGGTCTGCAACACTATCAGCAATATAACACCACGAATCTCACAGGTCATACTGAACAACAGCAGGAGCAAAGCTCGTGCCATCATCGGAGTCCTCACCGGGCAGTACGCCACAGGCACGATAAAGCTCACCCTAGATCCCATTTGCCGAGCGTGCGGAGATGAGGAGGAAACCATGGAACATACATAATACTGTGTGACTGCGATGTTTTCGCGGCTAAACGTATGTGTCTCCTGAGAGATGGTTATTCAAAACTGGGAGATTATAGGTTTTTTCCCCTGAATGCTATTGTCTCCCTCATTTTCCAAATTTTTTAAGGGTGAAGAAAATAAATATGTAGGGGTAAACACAAAAGATACCAGTGGGTCGATGTGTTGCTGGCATGCCAGCCCCCATAATGAGATAAGATAATAAGAAGGTCATGAATAAACTTTAGCTAAATCTAAATTTCAACGACAATGTCGCGATAATAAACTAAGTTTTTAAGCTCATGCTTTCAAGGTTTTTCAGCGAAAACAAAAAAAGTCGGTGGTATTGGAATTAATAATTGTTGCACATTTGCTTTAAAAATACGACAAACGCCATCTATTAAGAATTTAAGATGAAAACGATACTACAATTAAATTAAAGAACGCTAAAAAGAAGAACGCTAGAAAAGGTTAAAAGACAGAGGATTTTTTTGTATTTTTCCAATTCACCTTACACAACAGAGACGTTTATCGTTGAAAATGGATGAATTTTGAGATAAGGAAACGATTAATTCAATAAACGTCTCTGAATCTTGACCTAAGCGTCAAGATGAACAGGTGTAGAAGTTTTTCATTAATTTATAGAGAAAAGTATATTTTGGGAGAGTCGATTCAACTATAGCGACTACAGTAGAGTAGCTGTATCATTAAAGTTATTAAACCTTACAGTAGTAGAATAATTGACTTGAGTTGTCAAATTAAACCGTTTTTGGAGGTTTTCAGGAGATTATCGGCTGGGTAAAAATTATATTTCTTTGTATAATTCTCAATCTAACGTGAAATTGTGGATAATTTAATAAAATAGTGTTAGTGTATTTCACAAAATTATCTACGATTTCACTTTAGGTTCGCAAATAATCACAGAAACCAAATTTTTACCCTGCGATAAGATCCCCAAAAACGGTTCTATTGCCTCGCATCACGTACTTCTTTCTATTACACATAGCATCTTGCTCTTTGAGCTGTTAGTCACTCTATAGTAACTTTATGGGTAATACACTATTATCATTATTATCTTTCGCTAAAACCTCAGCATTATACTAAAAGTAAGTTTTACTGCAGGTGCAGGCTTAAAAAGGTAATTGGTACCTTTAGGTACCAATGATCCTGACCACCCCGAAAGGAATTACAATTGTTTTACATACGTGTGCATGTACTTAGCATGTAGGTACCTACATTCCCGCTCAGAACGGGAAACCGCTCCTCAAAAGTAAGCTAGATCATATGCAGGTCTTATACAAAAGCTACGTACTTGCACCTTTTGGTGTAGAGACCATGGGCCTGTGGCGTCCAGATACCCGGAAGTTGGAAGCTGTTTATTAAAGAAATAGTTTCTAAGTTAGTCGACGCTAGAAGTGACCAAAAGGCTAGCGCGTACCTCGGTCAGCGAAAAGGCATTGCCATCCAAAGAGTAGGTAAAGCATTCTGGACATCCCTCCCCTTGACAGCCATTGATCTTTGATATGGTTCTGCTATCTATGCGTAGTTGGTTCACTGATCAATAAGATTGGTTTCATATTATTTAGCTTTTAATAGTTTACTTATTTTTATGTATAACTAGCTGTTGCCCGCAACTTCGTCAGCGTGGACAAGTGATTTTTTTTCATGTCTCGTCTAAGATCATGGTCAGAACCAAGTTTAGGAATCCCGGCATGTAACATTAGAATGGCCATTAAGGAATGGGCTGATAAAAGACACGGCTAGAATGGTCTAGCCTATTGGGTCTGCAACACTATCAGCAATATAACACCACGAATCTCACAGGTCATACTGAACAACAGCAGGAGCAAAGCTCGTGCCATCATCGGAGTCCTCACCGGGCAGTACGCCACAGGCACGATAAAGCTCACCCTAGATCCCATTTGCCGAGCGTGCGGAGATGAGGAGGAAACCATGGAACATACATAATACTGTGTGACTGCGATGTTTTCGCGGCTAAACGTATGTGTCTCCTGAGAGATGGTTATTCAAAACTGGGAGATTATAGGTTTTTTCCCCTGAATGCTATTGTCTCCCTCATTTTCCAAATTTTTTAAGGGTGAAGAAAATAAATATGTAGGGGTAAACACAAAAGATACCAGTGGGTCGATGTGTTGCTGGCATGCCAGCCCCCATAATGAGATAAGATAATAAGAAGGTCATGAATAAACTTTAGCTAAATCTAAATTTCAACGACAATGTCGCGATAATAAACTAAGTTTTTAAGCTCATGCTTTCAAGGTTTTTCAGCGAAAACAAAAAAAGTCGGTGGTATTGGAATTAATAATTGTTGCACATTTGCTTTAAAAATACGACAAACGCCATCTATTAAGAATTTAAGATGAAAACGATACTACAATTAAATTAAAGAACGCTAAAAAGAAGAACGCTAGAAAAGGTTAAAAGACAGAGGATTTTTTTGTATTTTTCCAATTCACCTTACACAACAGAGACGTTTATCGTTGAAAATGGATGAATTTTGAGATAAGGAAACGATTAATTCAATAAACGTCTCTGAATCTTGACCTAAGCGTCAAGATGAACAGGTGTAGAAGTTTTTCATTAATTTATAGAGAAAAGTATATTTTGGGAGAGTCGATTCAACTATAGCGACTACAGTAGAGTAGCTGTATCATTAAAGTTATTAAACCTTACAGTAGTAGAATAATTGACTTGAGTTGTCAAATTAAACCGTTTTTGGAGGTTTTCAGGAGATTATCGGCTGGGTAAAAATTATATTTCTTTGTATAATTCTCAATCTAACGTGAAATTGTGGATAATTTAATAAAATAGTGTTAGTGTATTTCACAAAATTATCTACGATTTCACTTTAGGTTCGCAAATAATCACAGAAACCAAATTTTTACCCTGCGATAAGATCCCCAAAAACGGTTCTATTGCCTCGCATCACGTACTTCTTTCTATTACACATAGCATCTTGCTCTTTGAGCTGTTAGTCACTCTATAGTAACTTTATGGGTAATACACTATTATCATTATTATCTTTCGCTAAAACCTCAGCATTATACTAAAAGTAAGTTTTACTGCAGGTGCAGGCTTAAAAAGGTAATTGGTACCTTTAGGTACCAATGATCCTGACCACCCCGAAAGGAATTACAATTGTTTTACATACGTGTGCATGTACTTAGCATGTAGGTACCTACATTCCCGCTCAGAACGGGAAACCGCTCCTCAAAAGTAAGCTAGATCATATGCAGGTCTTATACAAAAGCTACGTACTTGCACCTTTTGGTGTAGAGACCATGGGCCTGTGGCGTCCAGATACCCGGAAGTTGGAAGCTGTTTATTAAAGAAATAGTTTCTAAGTTAGTCGACGCTAGAAGTGACCAAAAGGCTAGCGCGTACCTCGGTCAGCGAAAAGGCATTGCCATCCAAAGAGTAGGTAAAGCATTCTGGACATCCCTCCCCTTGACAGCCATTGATCTTTGATATGGTTCTGCTATCTATGCGTAGTTGGTTCACTGATCAATAAGATTGGTTTCATATTATTTAGCTTTTAATAGTTTACTTATTTTTATGTATAACTAGCTGTTGCCCGCAACTTCGTCAGCGTGGACAAGTGATTTTTTTTCATGTCTCGTCTAAGATCATGGTCAGAACCAAGTTTAGGAATCCCGGCATGTAACATTAGAATGGCCATTAAGGAATGGGCTGATAAAAGACACGGCTAGAATGGTCTAGCCTATTGGGTCTGCAACACTATCAGCAATATAACACCACGAATCTCACAGGTCATACTGAACAACAGCAGGAGCAAAGCTCGTGCCATCATCGGAGTCCTCACCGGGCAGTACGCCACAGGCACGATAAAGCTCACCCTAGATCCCATTTGCCGAGCGTGCGGAGATGAGGAGGAAACCATGGAACATACATAATACTGTGTGACTGCGATGTTTTCGCGGCTAAACGTATGTGTCTCCTGAGAGATGGTTATTCAAAACTGGGAGATTATAGGTTTTTTCCCCTGAATGCTATTGTCTCCCTCATTTTCCAAATTTTTTAAGGGTGAAGAAAATAAATATGTAGGGGTAAACACAAAAGATACCAGTGGGTCGATGTGTTGCTGGCATGCCAGCCCCCATAATGAGATAAGATAATAAGAAGGTCATGAATAAACTTTAGCTAAATCTAAATTTCAACGACAATGTCGCGATAATAAACTAAGTTTTTAAGCTCATGCTTTCAAGGTTTTTCAGCGAAAACAAAAAAAGTCGGTGGTATTGGAATTAATAATTGTTGCACATTTGCTTTAAAAATACGACAAACGCCATCTATTAAGAATTTAAGATGAAAACGATACTACAATTAAATTAAAGAACGCTAAAAAGAAGAACGCTAGAAAAGGTTAAAAGACAGAGGATTTTTTTGTATTTTTCCAATTCACCTTACACAACAGAGACGTTTATCGTTGAAAATGGATGAATTTTGAGATAAGGAAACGATTAATTCAATAAACGTCTCTGAATCTTGACCTAAGCGTCAAGATGAACAGGTGTAGAAGTTTTTCATTAATTTATAGAGAAAAGTATATTTTGGGAGAGTCGATTCAACTATAGCGACTACAGTAGAGTAGCTGTATCATTAAAGTTATTAAACCTTACAGTAGTAGAATAATTGACTTGAGTTGTCAAATTAAACCGTTTTTGGAGGTTTTCAGGAGATTATCGGCTGGGTAAAAATTATATTTCTTTGTATAATTCTCAATCTAACGTGAAATTGTGGATAATTTAATAAAATAGTGTTAGTGTATTTCACAAAATTATCTACGATTTCACTTTAGGTTCGCAAATAATCACAGAAACCAAATTTTTACCCTGCGATAAGATCCCCAAAAACGGTTCTATTGCCTCGCATCACGTACTTCTTTCTATTACACATAGCATCTTGCTCTTTGAGCTGTTAGTCACTCTATAGTAACTTTATGGGTAACTAGCTGTTGCCCGCAACTTCGTCAGCGTGGACAAGTGATTTTTTTTCATGTCTCGTCTACGATCATGGTCAGAACCAAGTTTAGGAATCCCGGCATGTAACATTAGAATGGCCATTAAGGAATGGGCTGATAAAAGACACGGCTAGAATGGTCTAGCCTATTGGGTCTGCAACACTATCAGCAATATAACACCACGAATCTCACAGGTCATACTGAACAACAGCAGGAGCAAAGCTCGTGCCATCATCGGAGTCCTCACCGGGCAGTACGCCACAGGCACGATAAAGCTCACCCTAGATCCCATTTGCCGAGCGTGCGGAGATGAGGAGGAAACCATGGAACATACATAATACTGTGTGACTGCGATGTTTTCGCGGCTAAACGTATGTGTCTCCTGAGAGATGGTTATTCAAAACTGGGAGATTATAGGTTTTTTCCCCTGAATGCTATTGTCTCCCTCATTTTCCAAATTTTTTAAGGGTGAAGAAAATAAATATGTAGGGGTAAACACAAAAGATACCAGTGGGTCGATGTGTTGCTGGCATGCCAGCCCCCATAATGAGATAAGATAATAAGAAGGTCATGAATAAACTTTAGCTAAATCTAAATTTCAACGACAATGTCGCGATAATAAACTAAGTTTTTAAGCTCATGCTTTCAAGGTTTTTCAGCGAAAACAAAAAAAGTCGGTGGTATTGGAATTAATAATTGTTGCACATTTGCTTTAAAAATACGACAAACGCCATCTATTAAGAATTTAAGATGAAAACGATACTACAATTAAATTAAAGAACGCTAAAAAGAAGAACGCTAGAAAAGGTTAAAAGACAGAGGATTTTTTTGTATTTTTCCAATTCACCTTACACAACAGAGACGTTTATCGTTGAAAATGGATGAATTTTGAGATAAGGAAACGATTAATTCAATAAACGTCTCTGAATCTTGACCTAAGCGTCAAGATGAACAGGTGTAGAAGTTTTTCATTAATTTATAGAGAAAAGTATATTTTGGGAGAGTCGATTCAACTATAGCGACTACAGTAGAGTAGCTGTATCATTAAAGTTATTAAACCTTACAGTAGTAGAATAATTGACTTGAGTTGTCAAATTAAACCGTTTTTGGAGGTTTTCAGGAGATTATCGGCTGGGTAAAAATTATATTTCTTTGTATAATTCTCAATCTAACGTGAAATTGTGGATAATTTAATAAAATAGTGTTAGTGTATTTCACAAAATTATCTACGATTTCACTTTAGGTTCGCAAATAATCACAGAAACCAAATTTTTACCCTGCGATAAGATCCCCAAAAACGGTTCTATTGCCTCGCATCACGTACTTCTTTCTATTACACATAGCATCTTGCTCTTTGAGCTGTTAGTCACTCTATAGTAACTTTATGGGTAATACACTATTATCATTATTATCTTTCGCTAAAACCTCAGCATTATACTAAAAGTAAGTTTTACTGCAGGTGCAGGCTTAAAAAGGTAATTGGTACCTTTAGGTACCAATGATCCTGACCACCCCGAAAGGAATTACAATTGTTTTACATACGTGTGCATGTACTTAGCATGTAGGTACCTACATTCCCGCTCAGAACGGGAAACCGCTCCTCAAAAGTAAGCTAGATCATATGCAGGTCTTATACAAAAGCTACGTACTTGCACCTTTTGGTGTAGAGACCATGGGCCTGTGGCGTCCAGATACCCGGAAGTTGGAAGCTGTTTATTAAAGAAATAGTTTCTAAGTTAGTCGACGCTAGAAGTGACCAAAAGGCTAGCGCGTACCTCGGTCAGCGAAAAGGCATTGCCATCCAAAGAGTAGGTAAAGCATTCTGGACATCCCTCCCCTTGACAGCCATTGATCTTTGATATGGTTCTGCTATCTATGCGTAGTTGGTTCACTGATCAATAAGATTGGTTTCATATTATTTAGCTTTTAATAGTTTACTTATTTTTATGTATAATATCTTGTTTGAGTACCTAATGCAGGTAATGTATTATGTCTTTTTTTTAAAGAGAAATTTAGGTATAGTTTGGGAGAGCCGATTCAACTATGGCGACTACTACTTAAGTCAATAGGTATCAGGAAATAAACTATTATCGCTACGTATTACCTTTCGCTGAAGCTTCCGAATTATGCTTTGGTACTTTTAGCAATGTTCGTGACCACCCCGAAAGTAATTACAAACGTAAATTTACATACGTGTACTGTACATGTACTGGTCAGAACGGGAAACTTCTCCTCAAAAGTTAGGTAGGTTATATACCGGTCTTAGGCACAGCCTTTTGGTGTAGAGGTCTAGGGTCCAGATGCCCGGAAGATGGAAGCTAGTTATTAAAGAAAATAGTTTCTAGGATAGTCGACGCTACAGGTGACCAGAAGGCTGGCGCGTACCTCAGTCAGCGAAAACGCGTCACCATCCAAAGAGTATTAAGCATCCTGGGCATCCGTCCAGATTACAGCTATTGATCTTTGATAGGGTTCTGCTATACCTTTCTATCTATAGTTGTTTACCGATCACTAAGATTGGTTTCCTATTTGAACGTTTTTAATATTTACCTTTTTTTGTGTATAATATCTTGTTTGACTACCTATTGTTGCATTAAAAAAAGAAAAATGCTGAAAGATAATGGTATTGTAGTTGTAGGTAATTTTATTTAAAAAACGTAAATGAAAAAAAAAACATCTAGATTCTAGACCAAGAATCGAACCTTCACCTAATGTATGAAAATCTAACCATTTTCTAAATGCGCTACGCGGCTTCTATGCGAAGCGATGAAAAAAACAACTTCTATTTACCACTACAATCTATCCAAATACATATGTCAGCACAAGTCAGCGTAGTAAATCATTGTAAATTATTCCCACTTATCCCACAGGAACCCATTACTGGGATAAAAAGTATCCTATATGTTAATCCAGAACACATTCTATCTGCGTGCCAAATTTCATCCAAATCCGTTCAGCCGTTTATGCGTGATTGAAACACAAACATACAACCTTACAACCTCACAAACTTTCACATTTATAATATTAGTGAGATAGTGAGATTTCACGTACTGTCGCCAAACTGTCGCGGACTTTTCCGCCTGACCGCAACTAGGCTCATTTTTACTTGCATACTAAAAAATAAAAGCGCTGTCTAGCGATTTTTTTTTTAAGTGATCCCATCACGATCAGGCGGAAAAGTTCGCGATAGTACATGCACGTGGTGTTATTATACCTACGTGTTAAGTTGTAAATTGTGATAGACAGATAAATAGATAAAGGCGAATTTGGTCCCAGTCTTTCTACGGAAACTGAAAGCTGTACCTACTAGTGCCGTACCGAGTCATAGGGTACCGTTTTCACCCTTTGGGTACGGAACCCTAAAAATAAGCAATTTAAAAAAAAACTTCAACATCTCTAGACGTTTGCATTCAAAAGTAGAAATTACTAGTAAAATTACCAGATACATAAATGACAGATATTTTCATCGAATATGATCATGATCACTGAGGTATATTTTGGTCGTTACGGAACGTGTTTGGTTTTTTCTTTTTTAGGGTTCTTTACCCAAAGGGTGAAAACGGGACCCTATTACTAAGCCTACGTTGTCCGTCCGTCCGTCTGTCCGTCCGTCTGTCCTACCTATTTAGGGCTGTAACTTTTGAACCGTAATAGCTAGATAGTTGAAGATTTCAGATTATGCGTTATTATGGCGGATTTTTTAACAAATAATAAAAATGTCAAAAAGTTAAAAATTAAGGGGGTTCTCAACAAGAAACTAGTTTTTATCAACGGTTTTTCTTCACGCTCTATCGTAAAAACGGAAATACTCACAAGCGTCAAACTTAGTGTGATTTTAGAACAAGCTCTACAGAATAACAACAAATACTAAAAACCGGTCAAGTGTGAGTCGGTCTTGCGCTAAAAGTCCCGGACAAAAAAGTTTTTTTTCTAAGTTAATAATGTTGTGTTCTGTGGTTGTGTGGTACGGAACCCTCGGTGCGCGAGTAGCCCGACTCGCACTTGACCGCTTTTATTTCCAATTATCATTATATTATCATCAATTTTTATTTAAAATAGCGGCCCGTCCCCGCTTCGCACGGGTGGACATCTAATCTTTTCTAGCAATAAATATAGCCTACGTTACTCAGGGTGAATGTAGCTTTCTAATGGTGAACGAATTTTTGAAATTGGCACAGTAGTTTTTGAGTTTATTCATTACAAACATACACACACACAAAAATACAAATCTTTCCTCTTTATAATATTAGTATAGATAATAGATATAGAAGTATAGATAGAAACCATGAATGCATAAAAGATTGAGTGAGACTAACGAATGAGGAAGATTATGAAGTTCACACACTTGATTCAAAAGGATACTTCAGGTTACAACCAATTTACTTAATTTGTTAGTTTTGTTTCACTCTACACGTATTGCTAAGTTTCATTTATGTGCGGCCTCTCTAAAGAAGGAGACCAAAAAAACAGTCAGTCCGTCATTCTTCTTTCTTTAAAATGTTATCTGTCGAGAAATTCGAAAACAATCAAAAGCTATAAACCTGATTATTTATAATTCCAATGTTAAAAAATAATTAAAATTCGTTAAGTTTTTATCTCCGTCTCGTTAAGGTGTAAAAACTTTTTCTCTTTTTGTAGAGACCAATACTTTTATGTAGAGATCAGTTTATTAATTTGATTCCTAGTACCAAAACAAGCTCGGGTAGGTCATAGTAAAATCTGTTTTTTTTTATAAGTAATAAATAATTGTTAGTAGGTGAGAGATTACTTCGATGTTTATTACAACAATTCTAGTCTCGTATTCGTCTCGTTTCTAGTCGATTTAGAGCGCATACAGACGAGCGACACTTTGCAGTCGACGTGTGTCACGGAGGGTCGCGCGACCGTAAAGTGTCGCGACGCTCCACACTGTCGCCGTGTGGCGACAGCACGTCTGTAAGAGCCCTTACAGAACAAGATACTAACAAATTTTTATTGATTGGTTTTCTTTATTTACTACTGCAGTAATGATGTGGAAAGGTTTTTTTAAACATTTATCTATCATCATAAACTATATTAAATAACTTTATAAACGCACGAGCTTTTACCCGCGACTTTGTCTGCATAAATTATATACTAGATTTTAAGTCAGATCATAAGCTATCAAACAAAAAAAGTTTCATCAAAATCGGTTCAGCAGTTATTGCATGATGCTCGAACAAACAAACACACAAACAAACAAACAAACAGGCAGACAAAAAATCTAAAAATTGGTGATTTGGAATCAGGGACATCTAAAAACAATATCGTAATCTTTTTTTTTGTAAATATCTTCAATGTACAGACACACTTCTGTTACAGTTTTATAATAGTTAAGATAAGATATCTCTCTGCTCCGTGTCAGGACGTCCAACCCCGGCCAACCCGTTCATCATACTCGTATGGCATTTTTGTCTTCCTGCTTGGATTCGAGGGGGGAGGGGGGGTTGGTGTCGAGGTTGAGGTGTTCCAGCTGCCGGGGTTAGCCTGTGGAGTTGTTCGATTCCACCGGGGAAACAGCGCAGAGCACTCATTTACTACATGGGAGAGGGTCTGGTCAGGTGCCCCGCAGTCGCACGTCGGAGACTCCCTCAAACTTCACTTAGTAGAGGTGATAGTTGGTTCGTACTGCCTCCGTGGTCTAATGGTTAAGAGCTTTGGCTCTCGACACGGAGGTCGTGGGTTCGATTCCCACGGGGGACACCTAGTGATATGTCACTTTGTGCGTTTTTCCCAAGTTGGTTAGGACATTGCAGGCTGAATCACCTGATTGTCTGAAAAGAAAAATGATTCCGGGCTTCGGATGGCACGTTAAGCCGTTGGTCCCGGCTACTATCTCTGGTGGTAGTAGTCGTTACATAAAAACCACGTCAGAGGCCGTAAGGTGGTCTGAAAAAACTCTGACACTAGGGCTCTGCCCACACGATAAGAAGAAGTTGGTTCGTTGGTTGGTTGCCCAACCCGTTAATATTTGTAATTTGGATTGAACCTTTATATTTTAATGATCGATTTACTATATAGGTATGTCAAGTGATGATAGATGCTATTCTTTGAAAATATCGCAAAAGAGATCTCTGATCTAAGGCCGATTCAATGTCGTATTTTGAGCGTGAACTTAGTCTATGTAGTGTCTAAATCTAAAGTGTATAGAGTTTTACATATTATGTACGGGAGTTCAAACTACCAAAGATTTAAAACGTCTCTGAATCTGAATATGATGATATATGGCAGCCCAAGATAGTAATATGATGTTCTTACATTATGTGTTATGTTATGATGAATCACAAGATTGATAGATACACAATTCTGTTGCTTAAGTAGGTACCTACCTAGCATAGATATAGTAGCGCCAGTTATAATTATAAGTGTTTACATAGGTACAAGTTCGCCGTGCCCGGCGCCCGGCCCACGTAGTAGAGTATGGCTCACCCGATAACGAAGCGAGAATTCCACGAAAAGAAAGAAGGGCATCCACACTCTCGTTCTCGGCCTTTCTCGTCCGTTCTCAGCGAGAATGTAGTGCCTGCTGAGATGTTAACGAAGCCTGATGAGTTTAGACTCGTCTTACGACACTCTCGTTAGGCGTCTATCGCAGGGTTCAGGTCATGGTACAATAACGTACTCCGCCTGGTGGTCTCTTTCAATCACGTGACTGACCATGTGACTGACACAAGTCTACGTCATCATACCCTTTTAACATGTTAAAGCGGCCATGTTTTTGTGACGTAGGCTTGGCTTGCGTCACTCTGGGAATAGAAGACCTTGTTTTTTTAGACTATAGTTGAGGTATTGTAGTGATGATGTATTGTTGTCGCAGGTCGTCCTGGTCACGGCGCCATCGCCAGCGCGCGGCGGTAGAGCGGCCCCGCCCGCGCCCGCGCCCTCGCGCGGCGGCAGCGGCATGGGGCGCGCGCGCACGGCGGCGGCGGCGGCGGCTGCGCGGGCGACGCGATGGCGCTGAGCTGCCCCGAGGTGATGTACGGCGCGTACTACCCCTACCTGTACGGCCGCGGCGCCGCGCGCTCCTTCCACCACGCGCCCCACTTCCAGTATGATCGAGTTAGTATACACTTACCTATCTAACTGTACTTACAGGTGTCAAGCGACGCCGGCTGGTTACTCGTCTTTTAACCTACCTATTTGCTGAGCTTATAATCAGAGTATGTTCGAAAGGTCCGATAATAATAAAAGAAAGGTCAGCACTCTATAAACCCTATTTAGCGGCCACCTAGCTTGGATTGTGGTTCATGGAATATTCTCTCTCACACCATATTCGTGAAAGGAGGCCTCACGTGCCTTGTAAGAGACGTGTATGCATATAGCATGATGACGATTATGATGTAGAGGTGCTATTCAACAGATAATGAATTTCTCTCTGCTCGAAATTAACTCAAGTCAAAAAGGCACCCAGCGTTGCACTGGTATCGCGGCGCGGAGCGAACGCGGGCGATGGGAATCACAAGGATCGATCATCAACATCATGTTCCCTTGAGATGAGACTTGAGCTAGAAACGTACTTAATTACAATAAGAACAACTTTAACTACCAGCACCTAGATTCACTGGCACCGTTTGTTTGTTTTTACATGCTAAAGCTTAGCGACATATCACTTGCTAAATAAATACAGATTCCCTGCAACACTGTGAAGTCGAATTGAAAAAAGAAAACAGTCTAAGCTTATGTAGGATGTACTTATGAATAGTGAAGCTTCATTCAGACGAGTCCACTAGTTCATAAGGCTATAGCTCCCGTCATGTAGAACGTAAGTGTTAGATGTACAGCGGTAATTAGGTATGCGAATAACAAACAATAAATTAATATTAACCACGCATCAATTAATACGTACTAAGTAAGGAAGTGAGCGTTTAATTACTATAGGTATACTTAATGGATCGGAATACCGCACGCAGTAGATAATGTTGCGCCAATAACAAAGTACGCTCTGATACTTGACTGGGTGACGGAAACGATTCCAACCTTTGTGACGTCGTCCTTTACATCTACATTAGTTTGTAATGTTAATTATAGTAGGTATGTTAGTAGAAGGGAAGTGTAAGTGACGTAGACGGCGCTATAAAAAAAAAAAAAAAAAAAAATATCTTGGACAATGTCACACAACTTATCTAGCCACATTTAAAGTACCAGAATCTAGCCTGGACTTGTATTACGATGACTAGACAACGATATAGAATACATATATAGATACAAACATCCATGACTCGGGTACAAATATTCATATTCATCATACAAATATTTGTCCCTTACGGGATTCGAACCCGCGACCCTCGGCACAGTAGGCAGGTTCACTACCGACTGTGCTACCGGGCTGCCATAAGGTTTTTAGTTCCATTGTTTACTACAACAATTTGTAACATTCGCTAAATGTTTCACGCGTTGATGTCTAAAGTATTGAAGGGTCAGATCGTAGTACGGTACGTAGTCAATCAAATTAGGTATACATATTGTTCATAATATTTTTTTGGGAAATGTATCATTTTCAAACAAATGCTGTTCAGTTATGGATTAATAAATGGTGCTCAGTATTTATTTGTGTAATAATAATATCTATAAGTACTATATGGTTTAGTATTTGTTAAAATTTTTGTGAGTGAAATAAAAATGTGGAATATCGCCAAAAGAACCAAAATGACAAGATAAGATAAAAGAACCAAAGTTACACGATAAGACAAAGGAACTAAAATTTTAATGTAGTGTTGGGAAGGTCAATAGTTAAATGGAGAATGCTGATAATAGCACCACCGTATTTCCTCCCGTAGGTGTCGTTAAAGGCGACTAAGGGATCTACCGGAGGATGGGCAGCAGCAGCATCCTCCGAGTATACACACATTCAATTCAACTGCGATCGCCAACCCGCCTGCCAAGCGTGGCGATTGTTTATTTTTTTACTTTATTTATTTTTATTTATTTCCTTTTTGGAGAACTTACAGCTAAATAACAGTTCGATTTCTACAAAGACAGATTGATGGTCAGATGCTGACAACAAGTTCCCACATACAGGGTCCTTCTTAATATGCTGACACTTTTTTAAGGGGATGATCAGACCATCAAACTGAACAACTTTCTCTATGAGACCAACATTGAAATCGCGAAAAAAAAATCTGCTCTTCCATACAAAACTGCAAACTTACTCGAGCCAAATGTAGCTGATTTTTTTTTCGCGATTTCGTTGTTGGTCTCATCGAGAAAGTTGTTCAGTTTGATGGTCTGATCATCCCATTAAAAAAGTGTCAGCATATTAAGAAGGACCCGGTATATAACATTATGGCAAATCCCCCCATCTTGGGGGAGGCCTATGTTCAGGAGTGGACTATTGACTGATATGATGATGATTTTCTGTGGTAGAGCTACCATTTGCTACAAGCGACTGCCTGCTGTGACTGGACGCATTGGCCCCAATTCAGGCAAAGTTTATGCTCCAAAAGCGGACTAGCCGTGTTCGATGTTAATGATGTCGGTTTCAGAGGGAAACAAACAATTTTTACATAATCGGTAGGTATTTTTGTGTTGGGGGAAATGTATTGTAGGCTAATAAATAAAATAAATATGTATTCTTAATTTCAGACATTATTCATCCATATTTATGTTAGCATCAAACTTAAATAACTATAGTTAATACAAACACTAGACTGACCCAGGGCTTAATAAACTTCCTCTTCTTCTTCTTCTTCTTCTTCGGGCTACTCTCCATTAGGTACTAGAGCAGGCATGTCAAACTCAAAGTCGTTGGCCGGCCAAATTCATAATGACAGTACAATCAGCGGGCCGCAACGAACTTAGACAAATAGTATCGGCCATAGATTTTTTTTCGTTCCTTAATCGTTTATTTATTTGTAGAAAAAAAATGCAATCTCTTCCCAGGAATGTTTATTCGGGTTGGGGGTAATTCTATGTGCAGAAATAAAAAAATAAGGTGGGGCATGGAAAGACTAGACTTTCAATACTCAATACCTTTTCTCTACTCTGCATATTATCATCCAGAAAAAGTGAGCGAGCGAAGCGAGCTCGAAATTTTCCACATTATCATGTTTAAAACGGTGGTATTACTACATAACATGAGAACCTAAGTACTTGTAACAGTCTGAACGATTTCAGGCTGCATCAGGAAGTTGTTTCTTAAATTTGGATCGGGCCGCAAGAAAGTGCAGTGCGGGCCGCATGTTTGACATTCCTGTACTAGAGGTTAGCACAGCAGTCAGCTCTGCATATCCCTGTCTATCTCTCGCCATTCATAAAGTTGCTGTCACAGTATCTACTGGTGACGGTAAGTGTCCTGCGCTTCTATATTTGCATCATCCTATAAGTCCTCTGTCACTACAGGGTATTAGGGTAAACAGTTGCATTACTTTAAGGGGTGATTGTACCCATGATAATGACTAACTTTCCCAAAGAAACATAGGTTAGGTGGTTAGGAAATTCGCAAAAAAAAAAAGACTTTTCATACAAAACTTCGATCAGCTGATTGCATTTAGTATGGGAAGTCCAACAAAATTTTTACGAATTTCATGTAGGTTTCTTATGGAAAATTGTTCAGTATCATGAGTACAATCACCCCTTAAAGCACCCTTTTTTTTCCCTTAAAGTATTGCAACTGTTTACCCTGTATATGTCCTAGATATACCGCGAACCTGATGGTGCCTACTATTACGATCAACGACTATGACTGGATTACTGGTATGGATGGTTCGATCTGGTATATAGGGGAATCTGGTATGGTGGTAATGTAGATTGTTCCATCCGTGCTACCTATATAATTATTATCGTGATGTAGTACTGTAGCAAGTGCTCTCGTTGCAGTTCAACGTGCAGAGTGGAGCCGGGGGCGGCGGCTCAGCAGGCGGGGGAGGGGGCGCCGGCGCGGGGGGCGACGCGTACGGCGCGGGGGGCGGCGGGGCGCTCAGCTCGGGCTCGTCGGGGGCGCAGTCCCCGGGCTCGCCGCCGCACGCGCACGCGCACGCGCACCTGCACCACGCGCACCTCGCGCCGCGCCTGCGCGCCAAGGAGGAGGACCTCTCCGCGCACGGCCGCGCCAGCGCAGACGGTACGTGACCACCTCCTTTGACACCTTATAGTATAAGAGATAAGAGGTCTGTATCAAATGAACGATCAGCTGCAAGGCTGATCATTGGATATTATTATAATAATTATGCAATCTAGCTCTGTGAACAGCACTAAAACTGTCATGTTCTGTCAGTCGGTTTAGGAGATACAGCCATTCAAAAATCCGACCTTTGAACGGCTGTATCTCCTAAACCGACTGATAGACCATGTCAGTTTTGTACTGTTCGCATACCTACAGTGCATTACAATAATACCTGCATATTCATGGAGTTATGCAGACCTGGTCCATCCCCAATACCCTATGAATACTGAATCAGCCTTGCAGCTGATATTTACCAAAATTCTTCTCATCTCTTAGACTATTACATCACCCACTCACTCTAACACGCGATCAAAATGAAATGGTGAAGCTCAACTAGCTCTAAAACTGAGATGAAATCTCATTAGGATCTGGTACCTAGTTATTGGCAAATTATATTTTCTTTCCTACACCTTAAAGTATCTCAAATAATGAGAACTACCCGACGACTTCCACTCTACAAAGAAGTATGGTCAGCAGGGGCTCTCTCTGCTGACATTTGCGCTCTCAAACTTTTTTCATCCGCTTAAGCCAAAGAGATGAATATGAGGCATGCTCATGCTCAAGCTCATGATACCAGTATAATATCATTGGTACCAGTAGTCTCTTCATTTAGTTCATGGTCAGAATCGTGAACAGACTGGAACATAATAGTTTTGCCCTCAAAAATTTAATTTTTGAAAGAATGTTTAACACTGTTTGCCATGTACAAGTACATGCTCAATCTTATCGGATAACTTCGATACAGTTTGCTAAAAAGACCACGTCACCTCGTCTGCTGAATACTTATTAGATGTAGGCAATCTCCACAAGCTTCTTTATTTCTGTTCGAACTAGAAAACTGGAGTAAATGATGATATTAATAGATAATATGTAACTAGTTCATCAATGCAAGGTCGCACAGTGCGCTATGGAGAGAGCTATGCTCGGTGATTCTCTGAGAGATCACATCAGAATTGAAGTGTTACGTCAGACAACTAAAGTGGTTGACACAGCTCAGAAAATGCAAGCTGAAGTGGCAATGGGCTGGTCATATTTGCCGAAGAACCGACGACCGGTGGGGTGTCAGAGTTTTAGAGTGGAGACCGCGAACTGGTACGCGTAGTATGGGTCGCCCTGCTGCCTGATGATGGACAGACGACCTAAAAAAAGTAGCGGGACGCGACTAGATAGAGAAGACAGAGTCTGTCGGAGGCCTATGTTCAGCAGTGGACGATGATAGGTTGTTGATGATGATGTACCATGGGGCGATCCTTAGGGGAGGCCTATGTCCAGCAGTGGACGTCCATCGGCTGAGGTGATGATGTAACATGCAAGTATTGTTGTGCAGGAGGTTCGTCGGAGTCCGAGGCGGAGTGCGGGGCGGCGGGCGGGGCGGGCGCGGGCAGCGCGGGGGCGGGTGCGCGTGCGCAGTACGTCAGCGCCAACTGCGTCGTGTTCACGCACTACTCGGGCGACGTCGCCGCCGTCGTCGACGAACACTTCGCCAGGGCACTCGCCCTCGACAAACCCAAAGGTATGTACGTGAAAAGTTCGCAGCCTAGTCAAGAAAACAGAATAAAATACATACAAAAATATTCTTATTTCTCGACATAGTCTCCATTTAGCTCCATGCACTTCATCCACCTGCTTTCCAAAGCTTCCAAACCAGTTTAAAAAAATAAATCCTCAAGGTCTACAAAATACAGGTTTACTGCGGCTTCAACCTCTTCATTCGATGAAAATTTCTGGCCACCGAGGTGTTTTTTTAGGTTTGGAAACAGATGAAAGTCCGAAGGTACCAAATCAGGAGAATAAGCCGGATGAGGCAGCAATTCGAAACCACAATCACGAATTTGAGAAATAGACTCGACAGACGTGTGAACTCGAGTGTTGTCCTGGTGAAACAACACTTTTTTTCTCAGTAATCCTGGGCGTTTCAGTTTAGTTTCTTCAAGTAAACGGCGCAAAAGAGTGCAATAATAGTACGCTAAGTTTATTGTTGCGCCTTTCGGAAGATAGTCCGCCATAATGACACCCTTAGCATCCCAAAAAACCGACGCCATCACCTTGCCAGCCGACAGAATTGTCTTCACTTTCTTTGGAGTTGGTTCACCTAATCTTTTCCATTGTTTGGATTGTTGTTTTGACTCTGGGGTAGTGAACCCAGGTTTCATCCATCGTCACGAATCTTAGATTCATAGATTCATAGATTCTTTATTGTACACAAAAACATAGTTAATCTTTCAAGAAAACCTTGTGGATCAGCCTCAAACATCTCTAAACAGTCGCGAGAATTCGTGAGTCGAATTCGCTTTTGCTCGACTGAAAGCAATCTGGGGACCCACCTAGCGGAAACCTTAGAAAAGCCGAGTTCATTGACAATGATGTTTTGCGTTCGTTCATATGAGATGCCTATAGTGTCTGCAATTTCTCTGATAGTTAATCTACGGTCTTTCAATATGAGATCACACACTTGGCCGATGTTTTCTTCGGTGGTAGACGTCATTGGACGGCCGGAGCAAGGGTCATCTTCAATGTTCTCTCGTCCACGTTTAAATTCTGCTACCCGTTTTATCACAGTGGTATAAGACGGGGCAGATTCCCCTAATGTTGTTTGCCATCATGGATCTCCTTTGGTGTTAATCTTTTTTTAAACAAATATTTAATTACAGCACGGTAAAAACGGCACGGTTCAATTTCTCCATTATTGAAAATCTGTTCTACACACGTATTTAAACTGTTCATGAAATTTTATTTAAACAGGATTAGAAATTGAAATGGCTCAGAGAGCAGAGCAAAGTCACTGACGTCATCAAGCGTATCGCGAAACTCAAGTGGCAATGGGCTGGCCATATCGCCAGAAAAGAAGGCTCGTGGGGCAAAGCACTGTTGGAGTGGAGACCGTGGGGAGAAAAACGTCCAAGAGGGAGACCGCAAATGCGTTGGTATGACGATATCAAAAGAACAGCTGGAGTCAAATGGATAGAGACAGCACAAGATCGAGAAGGATGGCATAGACTGAAGGAGGCCTACACCATTATGGTTGAAAACGGCTAAGAAGAAGAGAAGAAGAAGAGAAATTGAAAATTCGCAGGCTGACAACTGAATAACGCCAGTTCAAAATGGCGGCAGAAAAAAATACTAACGTTTTCTTTTTAATGGCCAGGCTGCGAACTTTTCAATCCGCCTAAGTACATACGATATGCCCGCACTGTCATACGGTATGACTCATACCACAGTTTGTGTATCTCTACAGTCTCGAAACTGGTCTTGGTTGTCATCACCGACTGGTCAATTCAAACCAATTAGCGTAGTACGGTAATTATCCGTCATATTGCCGCCTCATCGACTTCTTAGCTAATTCCTCACCTAGTTATACAGTGTGAATTTGATAACATTGGCATACTTTTAAACTAAGAGTCTACCCATCAAACTGAACGTATCTTCCGTAGGTAGGTATAGTATAAGAATAACCATCCCATTGTTGGGTACCTATACCTATAGTTTCTGGTCTCTAACCTCTAACGGGCTTTTCCATCGCCTATCCCATGTAATGCAATCATGTCTAAGGTAGATACAATTTTTATTTTGACCCTATATAAGAAAGAGAGATGTATACCTACCTAATATGGAAACTTTTACAAAAATCTGAACTCAAAGCATTCCTATTTGTCGCGGAATAGAGCAGCGTGAAACAAAACTATTTTTACCTGATATCCAGACATAGTAACCAATAACCATGTAATGTATATCTCATTGATCGCGTAACATATAAAGCAATGTCCGGAAACAATTGAAAAAAAATTACTTGAATGTTTTTCCTTATTATGCCCACTTGAGAGGTGGTAAGGTACAATACGTACGTAGATAAATATAAAATAGGTTTCATCAACATGGAATTCGATGACAAGCAGCGGAGGTGACGAGGAAAGAGACGGGAGGGGGTTGGGGGGAGGCATGGATACAGCGGCGCGGGCCCAGTACCGGGAAGTTTGTGTAAAAACGTAGCAAGCGGTTCGCAGAACGCGGCGATCTGTCGGAGGAACAATGTGGGCCCGCGGCCTCCACTAGCGCGACCAGTAGATAAATCAGAGAGCTTCCCGGACCCGCCTTCATTAAACCCGACGTTTAATTACCGCTCCCCCCTCTGGCCCCCCGCCCCACCCCGCCGAGACCCGAGGCCGTTTCGCCGCCATTCTCATTCAATTACATCAACTTACTCCATCCACCTCCGCCCGTGCTCAATGCTCGCTCGACCCGCGCACTTCATTTGTTCCCATTACTGCCGCCGCGCCGCACCCCAGCGCCGCCGACGAGATACGTACCTACTCTCGAGGAAATATCTACAAAATATGCTTCCAATAGAATGAACACGACCGTCCCGAGCCTCCGTAGAGCAGGCAAATACTTTAATGTTTTTGCGGTGGACGAGTTCGAATCAAGTCGGACAAGTTATCTCGAAGCTTGCGGCGAGGAGCTGCGCATGATGCAACGTACAGCTTGGGGTCGCACTCGCACCGGCGCGGCGCGGCACGATACGGCACCGGCCGGTGCGGGCGACACAGACGCACGACCATGATTAGATCACAGAAACGCGCAGCACCATTACTTAAAAGATGTCCGAAAAGGACCGCGCGAAAAAAACCTAAAATACTCTCACATTCAGTCGGTCGGCAGCGGTCGGCGGCTTTGTGCCGGCGAGGGGCGCGGGCTGCGAGCAAAAACATAGACCGGACACAATGCCGCGAGCCTCGGCCCGCATTATACCGACCAGACACGAGAATTAGGACTCGTTTCGGGATAAAAAGTAGGACGAGTGTGTGACGTGCTCGGACGCAACAATACAATGGTGGTTTATGATCAGGGACACGCTGATTGTTTCTGCATTCCTCCGCCGCTCGCTGGGTGCGTGCAGTGAGGACAGAGGGCGCGGCACAGGTCAGCCCGAGGATACAGGGCGAGAGGCGCGGCGGGTCGCACGCCGGCACAACACGACACCTAATATATAGTTATATCTGTCACTCAGCCCAGGCACTGCACATCGTCCTAGCACTGCACAATTCGTCGCGAAGCCATCCCGTACAGCTACTCAAAGGTTCATCTTCTGAAACGTAATATTTTAAACAAAGAATTAACTAATGATAGCACACAATCGTGCTTGTGTTGATTTTCCTTTTGAGTCATAAATTCCAAGATCTTCCAAGATTCTTCGCCTTTTCTGAATTATGAGGTATTGGAAGTTTCCATCAAGGAGACGCAATATATTTTCTATAGTTTCCGAGCGATGAACTAACTAACGGTCACACCGCGACCGCTCTGTTACACCATAGTGTATGACCAAACAAGAGTAGGTACCCATGTTTTTACTCGCGGTGTCACTCATTGAAACATCGATAACAGGTTTAGTAATGAACTATTTTGGTTCAGATAGAGTCGGTAGGTAAGCTAAAGTTATAATAATGGTCATGAAGTTTTATGCAACCTACTTCTAGTTTTAAACCTGGATCAAAAACAATCAACTTATAATAAATGCGAGACTCTCAGGGGCCAATCCTACCAGTTTTTACGTCTAAATGATTCTTTAACTCTACTCTGTTGTTTGAACCCAAAAATGTTACCGAATTTCACAATCGATCAGCAAACGAATTCTTTGAACCTTACGGAATTTGAAGGTTATCGGATGTTACCTTTTATAACGAGTTTAGAGAAACAGCATGTGGCTTATAGTAAAAGTTTACTATAAAGTGCATAGCCTTGCATTGTCGTGGCTCGTATGTGTGTAAGTAGTAACTCTGTGGAGAGGAAATATATAAAAATGTCATAAAGCAACGCGTATTTTTCCTATCTCATAAATAACGGCTCTCAATCTTGTCAATCAACAGAGTGATATAAGAACGAGTTATTGCCGGTAAAGCGGCTACATAATCGATTAGTTCACTGTAATTGTTTACAAACTGCTAATTGAGCTGCTGCATCACGCCAAAGTCGTCTTTATTAGGTCAGTATAAGGTAGGTATGGAGTGCATTCGACGTGGCGCGAGCTCGCTCGGTGGTGGTGTAAAGGTTCCACAGTTTATATCGCACTAAACACAGTATATTATTTGGGTTTTCTTGGAACGAGAGAGATAAGGATCGTATTAGTATATTACGACTGGTATTGTATTATATATGTTATGTCGTGAATATAAAAGTATTTATAGAGCGGTCGGTCGTGTCGTGCTTCATTCATAAGATCTCGGCGCCGACTGTTAATGAATATCAAATGAGCTCTATATCTACATTTTATATCAATAATGTATTTTATAGCATTTTAAGTATCCGCAGTTTTATTAATCGCATTTGTTTTAAAAATACAAATCTTAAATATTTTAATAAGCGGTATTGTCACTTTGAAGTCTGAGAAAACTATTGGTAATATTTCTTTCAGTCCTCTTCCACTACCACCACGTGTAATCTTAGTTTCCACTGATCCTATCAAAGAACCAACGATTTTTTTTGGTCTAGACCATGGACCTGAAAAAACTGTCACACTAAAAAGAGGTGAAGCATGCAAGGTCCTACAATTTCGTTTCTTCTACAAGGGACCGACACTCACACAGACGCACCAGTTCTAGGCGCAGGTCCGACAACCCGCCGCCATTGTGTACCGCGCGACAGGGCGACGACAGCACGCACACTCGTATAAATGGGTGCTTCACTTTTGATTAGACGAGATTCCGTCCGTCTTTTTTTCAGGTCCGTGGTCTAGACCAAAAAAATACTTTGCAAATAACTAATTATAAAACTATCATCCCTGGCGTGATGTTATACCAACTGACACATTTATTGTTGTTGTATGATCGGTGCACAGAGCTCTGCTCTGAGTATAATACTACATATCTTGTTGATTCCATCCATGAGTTCCATCCGGCACGGCAAGACGCTTTTAATTTCTGCTTCTACGAATGTTGAATGTCTTCTCAGTTTGTCCTGCCTACCTCATATTTATCTAATGTATACTGTGTTTACTAAATACCTACAACGATATCTATATTAAATACTTTTATAGGAAGGTACTTTTATCTAATTTGCTCATAGGTAGGTAGGTACTTATCTTTGTTATACTGCATTGTGAATTGTGGCATACATATTATATTATATTCACTGGCCATTAAAAGTGGTGTCAGGCTCACTATCTGTCAAATGGGGCATAGTTTAAGCCCTGGTACTGAAATGTGGATATCCTAAATTAGGTACATTAAGAATCTCTCTGACTGCCTCCACGGAGAAGCATATGATTAGGTACCTACTCATAATGTTATCTTTCTCTGAAATATTATATTTTCCTGGGTTCACTGGCACGGGGCGCCTCCGTCTTAGAACCTATCTAACCAACGTCCCCCTCTTTATTTATTTATTTTATTTTAATAAGCACAGTAACAAAAGACAATATAAAACTTATGCTATATACAAATATTATATGGGTCTTTCATATTATACGGGGTGTTAGGGTAAACAGTTGCATTACTTTAAGGGGTGACTATTCCCACGATACTGAACAACTTTCACAAAGGAACCTATAGGAAATACGCAAAAAAAATAAAGACGATTTTTTTGGCGAATTTGCTATACTTATGTTTCTTCGGGAAAGTTGTTCAGTGTCATGGGTACAATCACCCCTTAAAGTAATGCAACTGTTTACCCGTTAGGGTATTACACCCTGTATAGGTAAATATTATCTTAAACTATTATAAAACTGTAACAGAAGACGTGTGTCTGTACATTGAAGATAGGTACTAACAAAAACAAGTCGATTCCAAATCACAATTTTTTTCTCTGTCTGTTTGTTTGTATGTTCAAGCATCACGCAAAAAATACTGAACCTATTTTGATGAAACTTTTTTGTTTGATAGCTTATGATAATATGACTTAAAATCTGGTACCTATACAACGTGTTAATGAATTAACGCAAAACCTCATACACCCCAACTGATTTATATCAAAATAATTAGATTGAAACAATAATTTCATTATTTTTCTAGATAAAATTTAATGTTATTCGCATTTTAAGTTTTGAGGCAAAAATGATTTTTCATTATTTCAGCAATGAATGAAAGCGCTAACGTACTCGTGGATACATTTTAATAATCTTGTTTTGGTAGTAAGTAGGGTGAGTGTGCCCGTGGGGTGGGTTGACATCGGGTTCAGTAAATTTAAAATTTTACAAAAAAAATATTTAATATTTTGAAAAAAATTACCCATGTTGAAACCATAATAATTGGATTCTGTTCTCGATTCTAAACAAACTACTTTCTAGTTTTGCGTTAATTCATTAACACGTTGTAGATACAATTTGTAAACTCTACTATAATATAATGATGTCTTATACGTACTCATATACTAACAGTAAGTGATGTGTTGTCGAGCAGAGAGCGTGCCGATGGTGTCGCGCAACCTGCCGGCGTCGTTCTTCAACGCGGCGGCGGCGGCGGGCGTGGCCAGCGCGTGCGCCGGCGTCGACCTCTACGACTACGACCCCTGGCACCAGCACTATTCCGGGTACCCGTACGGACAACACAAATTCATTATTACCACCTATACCTACTATATTATATCCTAATTACCTACATATTGGGTCCTTCTTAATTAATGTTGACGCTTTCTTAAGGGGACGATCAGACCGTCAAACTTTCTCTTACCAACATCAAAATCGCGCAAAAAAATCAGCTGTTGCATACAAAAATGGAAACCTACTCGAGCCAAATGTTGATTTCGATGTTGGACCCATAGATAAAGTTGTAGTTTGACTGTCTGATCACCCCCTTAAAAAAGTGTCAACAAAATTAAGAAGGATCTTGTATACAACGTGTTAATAAATTAGCCACCCCAACTGATTTACAAAATAATTAAATTGAAATAATAATTTCATTATTTTGATACTTAAAATTTAAAGTTATTCGCATTTTAAGATTTGAGGCAAAAATGTTTTGTTATCATTTCAGCAATGAATGAAAGCGCTAACGTACTCATAGATACATTTTAATAATCTTGTTTTGGTAGTCAGTAGGGTGAGGGTGAGTGTGCCCGTGCATTGGGTTGAAATCGGGTTCAGTAATTTTTAAATTTTACAAACAAATTATTTAATATTTTGAACAGAATTACCTATATTGAAACCATGATAATTCGATTCTGCTCTCGATTCTAAACAAACTACTTTCTAGTTTTGCGTTAATTCATAAACACGTTGTATAGGTACCCAGCAGTGGGTGGACAAAAGCTGATTGTGATGATATTATATCTGCTCACCGCCTTCTTCTGTCAAGTCAAGAGCATTTAATAGAGTTATACTTGCCATAGTTGAAGAGATTTACTAATCAACATTAGAGGCTTGCTGGGTTCAGTGCGTCACTTGAGGAGGTTCTATTGGCTGATCGGAGGTTAGTTGTCAGACCATTAGTACGATGATCCGACAATATTACGATCGTTACGAGTCTGCAATGGATCAGATTAGCAGAAGACTGTGATTAATAGCGCAATAAAAAGGCTAGCAGTGGGTGATTTCATTTGATAAGGTAACTTCTTGCTTGGAACAAATAAATCGTTTCTGCTAAAAGCGACATGCTTCTCAATTGTCATTATCATATTTAAGTATTCTTCTTCTTAAGTATTATCCAGTTCTGATATCTAACATCCAAGGTCACCGAAGGTAAAAAAAAAACATTTACTGGTCTAAAACAATGGTGAAGTCCAGGGCCCTATTCAACAAACGTTACAATTGTAATTTAGAATTACAATTCAGGGTACATTGCTGGTTAATATTGACGCTAAACATGTAGTATGTAATGTGTCACTAACATTATCAGCAATGTACCCTGAAATGTCATTGTAAATTACAATTGTAACGTTTGTTCAATATGGCCCAGATGTTATCCACAGTTTCAGTTTCATGTATCTACTTAGCAGTGTGACCATCTTTAAATTACAGATCCTGCCTTACTTTGGTTCAAAACCTGCCAAATCCTGCCACAGTCTGTAGTAAAAATGACTAAATATTGCCACATTTATTTACCGTTATAATGGACCATGATAAGTAAAAATACCCAATATATGCAATATTTATTAAAAAAAAACGTTGGAGTTAGCATCAAATTCTTCATTTTCTTCATCTTTATACATGGATACATGGATCCTTTAAAGCGGATAGCCGTGTTGCCAATTTGCAATTACAGGCTTTACAAAAGGCCACGTCTGGATCGTCTTTAGATTTGGAGATCCACGACGAAAGTAATGGATCTTGCTCCCACTCCGCTCTATAGGCTCTTTCATATGTTCGCTTCATCACTACCACCAATAATAACTATCACTTACGAAATATCAATAAAAACAGATCGCTAACAAGATATTATCACCGTGAAACCTAAGCGAAACAAAGGTCAAGTCTCTATGACTGACTGAAATATCAACTTATATACTTGTTTTATGATTATCAATCAACTTTATGTAAAAAGAAATAATGTTGTTAATTGAATACTAGAAGTACAGGGGAATCTCCCGGAATAAAATCTCCGGGGTTGCCATTTACGACATTTTGAGTTGCCATAAAGAAATTTATTTCCAATACTGCCAAAAACTGCCAGGTTTTATAAAACGTCAACCGATCATGCCAAAGCCTAAAATAAGAGGCCAATCCTGCCAAAATGGCAGGAACCTGCCACATATGGTCACGCTGCTACTTAGATTAGAGCATGATTAGATTAGAGTAGATGCTATACAGCCTTACTCTTTTCTGTCTCATTGTAAATCGACTTGACCTTGGTTTATTGTTCGTCCGTGCTAGATAAATATAGTGCAGGTACCTATCGTAAAGGAAGCTGAGAACAGAGCCGTCAAGAAGTTTATCACGGTCCCTTTCGTATTTCTTTGGGCTGCCCGATGCTACCTAAGACTGCCTTAACATTAAGCAGTTTGCAGCGCTATGTCACGTATGGAAGGCTCTTGAGGTCGCATATTTACCTAATGTGGCGGCAGTGTTAAGAGAAGTTTATTCCGAGAGCGCAAATGCGCGCTGCATACAAACGAAGTCTCATGATATTTTCAATAATATATAATTAAAGAAGTATTTATTATTTATTTAATAAAAGCATTAAGATTAATCACCAAAAAAAAAAATTTAAGTCAATTAAATTTTCCAGAAACAATCTAGAAACCTTATTTCTATGTTTGTATGAAGTAAAATTTTCGTTAATATATATAGTTTTAACGCTAGAATTAATTTAAGATTTGTATGGAAATCTTTGAGGCACTGTAACTTTAAAACTATACATTTTAACGAAAATCTGACATCATACAAACATAGAGATTAGTTTCTAGATTGCTTCTGTAAAATTTCATTGCCTTTTATTGGTTAGTATTGAAAATATCACCAGACTTCGTTTGTATGGAGCGCGCACTCTGTCACGTTAGGTTAGAAGGCTATCGGTTAAGCTTGAGATGTCATAGTGAATGTGGCGGCATCGGCAGTGTCAACAAGGCTCGTATGCGTGTGCAGGTACGGGCACGCGGCGCACCGGCACGCGGCGGAGTACCACGCGGCGGCGGCGCACCACAACATGGCGGCGGCGGGCTACGGCGGCCTGCTGCTGGGCCGCGGCATGCCGCAGTACAAGCCCGTCGAGTGGCCGGCGCAGCACCACGCGCCGCACCACCTCGACCCCGCCGCCTGCTCGCCCTACTCCTACCCCGCCGTGCCCGGTATGTACCAGTACTGTTCACAATAAAACCGGTCAAGTGCGAGTCGGGCCACTCGCGCACCGAGGGTTCCGTACCCCACCACCACAGAACACAACATTATTAACTTAGAAAAAAAAACTTTTTTTGTCCGGGACTTTTAGCGCAAGACCGATTCATACTTGGCCGGTTTTTAGTATATGTTGTTATTTTGCAGAGTTTGCTCTATAATTACACTAAGTTTGACGCTTGTATGTGCTTGATTTTTAACTTTTTGACATTTTTATTATTTGTTAACAAATCCGCCGTAATAACGCATAATCTGTGAAAATTTCCACTATAACTAGCCTATAAATCCGTAATAGCTAGCTATTACGGTTCAAAAGTTACAGCCCTAAATAGGTAGGACAGACGGACGGACGGACGGACGGACGGATGGACAGACGGACGGACAGACGGACGGACGGACGGACAACGTAGGCTTAGTAATAGGGTCCCGTTTTCACCCATTGGGTACGGAACCCTAAAAATCAATTCTGAAGCATAGAGTAGGTCATCAAATTCATCAAATTGTAAAAAAAACGTTTTTTTTTCTAAATAGCACTTTCTGTGTTTTATTTTGGAACAGCCGTCTCTCGAGTCTCTGAAGGTGCGATTGCATTATAATAATTCAATCAAGCCCGATTCGGTATACAATGCCTAATTTATTATCTGTACTTTTAAAGTGCTGCGATTAAAGCAAGCGATATGAGTACCTATCGGAATTACGCAATGTAATAACACCTTGGATCTCTGACAGCACATTATTCGTTCTTAGATTCTAGCTATACTCTATTAAGTAGGTATTCTTCACATACCTACTAACTAAACAGCAATCTCATCGCGTCGTTTGGAACAAGTCGGTATAATAATATGCTACACCATCCCCATCGCTTTTTCCTACTTCTGACATCTAGATACAAGAGTTTTTTTTGACCGCATCACGGGGCGTCCGCCCGGTTTTGAGTAACTTTGTAACCATTTTATACATTAACTATGGCACTTTTTAAGCAGAAAACAAAACTGAACAATCTACAGGATATGAGAAGTGATGTGGTTTTTCTCGAAATCTATTTAAATTAATAAAACTGAAGAAAAACGAATCCAAAGTCACCCCTTTTACATTGTTGATCAACAGAATATGAAAATTTACAATATTCTTCACATTACAATATAGAATGATGTGGTTTTCTTATTTTTTGAAAATTAATAAAAAATCATACAGGTTTTCAAAGAAAACGGAAAATTCTGACCGGAGCCACGCAATTGAAGCGGGATGGCTAATTACAAAAGTTTGCTTGTAAGAAAGAGAGCCTTGCACCAGGGAGGGAGAGCCATCCTTATCATGCAGTAGACGAGCTCTAGGTAGCACTGTAGAGTCAAATCTAAAACATAATTTACTGCCATAGTAGGCTACAAATTCTATTCGATATCACTTCCAGTAATCAGATTGGTTAGTACTTCATTCTAATTTTATTGTATAGTGCCATAATTCACTATAATGTTGCACCAAATCGGTACAAAAGTCAATCCAGAACGTTGTCCTATGTATTTTACTCTCTATCGATCTGTTTCATAGTCGACGGTCAGGTTAAGATTCTTGGAATTCAAATTAAAGCCCTCCATATTATCTCAACAAAACAAAGAGCGACGTGTCCGAACTCCTTTATGATGTAGAATTAAATTAATGTTGCTACTGTTTTGTATCAACATTTTTCCTCCTCGAAAATATTCCGGTATAATTGGAGTTCATTGATATCAAAGCATTTCTATAATTGTGTTGCGTGGCGCGCGATGAAAGCAAACAATAAATAACGGCGGTGGGCTACGAGCTACGAACGATACGACTTATATTTTCCATGTAGCTGCTATCGGCGGGAACAAGCGCCTCCTACTCGATGTATATTCATGTTCAAAGAGATTCCGCTCGCGTCTGACGGAGATATTTTAATTGTGATGATTTAAACGCTTCATCCAAGTGACAAAGCGAAGTATTCTCTCTTTGTGGGCGCTTCCGCGGCGGGAGGCAGCGGCGCTCTGAGGTCGCGTCTTCAGCTAATACATCGCTCTACAAGTGTTTTACGGCTTTCATGGTCCATTGATTCGTTTCAGAAGTTCTAGTGCATCCTAAGGTCACTAAGGTTCTACATTTAGATAAATTTTGCTGTGTGGTTTCTTAGGGCCGCCGTTTGGTTTCAGGCTTGAATATCTAATTCATTTTATTTTCATGAGATTCATCCTAAACCTATGCCTGAGACACAAATAATTTCAACTTATGCGACACTTACCTACTGGTTATCAATTGACGTTAGTATGGGCCAAGCCTTAGTTGTAAAAGCTGTTCATAAATAACAGTATTTTTGTTAGAGAAAGGCTACCTTTATACTATATTGGCTTACTGTTTTTGGCCTATATAAATGACCTGCCTAAAGTAGTGGATCCCCTTTGCATACTCTTCGCAGATGACATTTCCCTGCTCTTCAAAGCAACAAACGAAAACCAAATAATCCCCCCTATAGATGACACATTCACAATAATTAAAAATTGGTTAGAAGATCATAACCTCGAAATAAATCTGACTAAAACAAAATTAATACAATTCAGGACCTACAAAAAGCAACCATTTGATTTAAACCCAGTAAAACAAACTCTCGGTATCGACGAAGTTAGTGAATTTAATTTATTAGGAATAACTATTGATACACACCTCAATTGGAAAAATCACGTTGGCCGTATAAAAGCCAAATTTTCTAAATTTATATATGCACTAAGTGTCCTCAAGTCTAATACGAATGTTGAATCAGCGTTAACAGCATACTACGCATATGGATATGCATGGTTGCGATACGGAGTGATAATATGGGGCGACAGCACTGACGCAAATGGTCTCTTTATTATGCAGAAGAAATGCATCCGAATTATTGCAAACATACGTCGCAGGCAAAGCTGTAGACCACACTTCGTCAAACAAAACGTACTTACACTCCCGTCTATTTACATTCTTGAATCAGCAATGTTTGTTAGGAAACATTTACAATTGTTTAAAAAGAAACCCCCCCTACGATATAATACACGCTCTAAAAACCAATTAATGCTGCCCAAATCCAATTTAAAAATGTTTGATAACAGCCCAAATTATAGATTGACATCCATATATAATAAAATCCCAGAAAGCCTAAAAACCGAAAGTAAAGACAATATTTTTCAACAAAAGCTAACGTCCGTACTAGTTGAAAAGTGTTATTATACAGTTAAGGAATTTTTTGACGACAAGAAATTTTGACATCATTTAAACTAATATTATATTATTTTAATTTAATCTTATATCAAATTGACATTATTTTTATTTTTTAAATATTATCATGGTTTGAATGTATTGAACCTGACTGTTTTGCGAACATTTCTATGTTAGTACCTAATTTAACCATACTTTAAGATGACATTGTACTATTACCTATTATTCATTATCTTACCAATGCTATTATTTTTTCCTACTATATTATTTCAATTTGACGTAGATTATTAATCAATTATTATTGTTGCCTTTTATTCTATTTTATTCTATTGTATTCTCAAATTAATTAAATTCAATTACATCTATTTTAACAATTATAATGGACAATTGCTGTGCCCTAACAGGGTCCCTGAGATGTACTATACCTATCTTTAAGACCTGTAAATTTTACCTCAAGGATGCAATAAAGATTACAATTACAATTACAATTATTATTACTAATGAATAACACTGTAGGTATTGGGTACCATTGAGTTCCACCAAAGTCCAAAGTACCAAAGGACCTAACTATAAGGAATTTATTGTAGAGTTTCTTGCTGCATCTTCTCAGTTATACATAATATAAGTCGTAATCATAACACAAAAAATATGTCAAAACGGTTTGCATTTTGAGTTTGATTATCCCAAAATGTTGTCTTGAACTGTTGATGTTGACATGCGGTAATGAAGGTTCTCAGGTGTAGTCAGTACCTAGGGGTGTATGAACTGCAAGGCGTCGCGTGATTCGTATCGTAACGTATTATAACGTGGGAGGTAATTTAGATTCACTTCTAGGGATAGATGTAATTGGCGGTGCGGGCTGCGGGTGTGCGGCGGCGGCGGCGGATGGGAAGCGATTATAAACGGACGGTTGATGAAACAAAAAGCGGCGAGGGAGTAGTCGCGTCGCGTCGCGTCGGCGGCGAGTTGAAAGGCGTCCCGTCCGCGCCGCGTAATGAAACGCAGCGCTATCGCGGCCTCCTAATGACGACGATTAAAATTAATTCGCGCGTCTGTCGGCCGCGGCCCGCGGGGGCGAGCTGCCTGCTGCGGGGCCCGGGGGGAGGGGGACAAATTAAATTCTTCACCCGCGCCCCGTGCCCCCTCGCACCCCCATTGTCTCACAGCGCCCGCTCCATCCATCCACTTGATTCATGTACCTACGCTACGAGCAGGCACTAACCCAACAGATCGTATCAACCCTCAACCCTCTGAAGGGGAGGCTTTTCGTCGGTTATAAAAATAAGAACGACCTTCTCGCGTGATGTGCACTCGTATATCTTTGTTTTGAAGTTTTCAGATTTAGATGCTAATTAATGTTTGGGGAATATAAGTACACATTTATGTAGGTACTAGCATTAACCCACGACTTCGTCCGCACAAATTATACACCAGATTTTAAGTCAGATCATAAGCTATCAAACAAAAAAATTTTCATAAAATCCTCGGTGCGCGAGTAGCCCGACTCGCACTTGACCGGTTTTATTTGTAAATATCTTCAATGTACAGACACACTTCTGTTACAGTTTTATAATAGTTTAGATATAGATTATGTATAAACATTCTACACGAGGCAGTCGGCATATTTGCTTCAACGAATACCTACCTGCCTGCCAAAATATCAACTATCACTCATTATCATTAGTAACGGTCACTCTCACAATCACGATGATAACGAATATGCTACACTATACAACGTGTTAATGAATTCGCGCAAAATCACATACACCCCAACTAATTTATAACAAAATAATTAGATTGAGACAGTAATTTCATTATTTTGATAGTTATAATTTAAAGCTATTCGCATTTTAAGTTTTGAGGCATAAATGATTTGTTATCATTTCAGCACTGAAAGAAAGCGCTAACATACTCATGGATAAATTTTTATAATCTTTTTTTGGTAGTAAATAGGGTGAGTGTGCCCGTGCGGTGGGTTGACATCGGGTTCAGAAAATTTTAAATTTTGCAAACAAATTATTTAATATTTTGAAAAAAATTACCTATGTTAAAACCATGATAATTCGATTCTGCTCTCGACTCTAAACAAACTACTTTCTGGTTTTGCGTTAATTCATTAACACGTTGTATACAAGTGATGCGCATTGCTGTAACTGCATTCTTCAAAAGATAGTCGGCTGTTGTCGCAAACCTTATGACCACCTTGATAGGGAATGTTGTCGTGAGAATATGTAGGTACTATGTATGAGTTCTGGCTTACTTCTTATTGCTTGCTAGGTTGTAGGTAGGGTAAGGTTGCCTTGGTCGTACCCCCTAAGGGAGAATTCCTGTAACTTTCAGATTCATTTAATTTAAACATTTTTTAATTTTTCATTTCATTTGTGTTCATGGAATCTTTATTTATTGAACTCTTAACCAGCATTCATATAATACAATCATCTTGCATCAAAAATTATATATAGCAATTTTTAACTCGTACCACCTATAGCCTAAGTCGTACTTAGAATAATTGCCTACAAATAGATATCTACACTAATATTATAAAGAGGAAAGATTTGTACCTATTTTTGTATGTTTGTATGTTTGTAATGAATAGGCTCAAAAAGTACTGGGCCGATTTAAAAAATTCTTTCACCATTAGAAAGCTGCATTCACCCTGAGTAACATAGGCTATATTTATTGCTAGAAAAGATTAGACGTCCACCCGTGCGAAGCCGGGACGGGCCGCTATAAATTATACTCAGAAAACAAAATTATAAATTCTTGGAAAAAACAAAACTATTAAGAATACAATTAGTTTAACACACTTAGATAGCTATACTTAGTTGGACTGAATACAGATATTAAAAATATATTTCTTTTTTTTTACTTTCCATCCCAGCGCATTAGGTACGATTTAGGAAACGTCCACAGGTACGACTTAGGCAACGAGACCCTCAAAGTTTCAAACCAAAACTTCTGATATAACATAACAATTCTTAACTGTTTGCTTATATCTAAATGAAAGCTAGATTCCTACAAAAATAGACATGATTAAAAAAAATTACATTTACACACACGCCTGGTCTAGTCACATTTAAAGTACTCTGGTACTTTAAATGTCACTAGACAATTTGTGTGACAATGTCCAAATTATATTTTTTTTTCCTAGCTTATTTCATCCCACTGCTGGGAAAAAAGGCCTCCCCTTATTTATTAAAATAAAAAAATACACATATAAATTAACAATGTAGGTAAGTCAGTAGGTTTCATTTCATTTCATTTATTTATTCAATGACAATATAGATTGTGTTTGAAATATTTTACAACTAAAACTTATATCTAAAAATCCAGCCAAAACAATTATTTGAAATTACATAGAATATGCAGTTATTAATAATATTTTCTTGAAGTTTTAACACACAACTAGAATAGAATTAATTAGAAATAATATCATTATATCTAAATGTAAATGTCAGCATAGAATGTCAATATACTTAATACTAATAAATTCATCTCATGAAAACGTTACAGTTATTTCATTACCTAAGTACTGAGTATAATAATTCCAAATAATTTTATTATGTCAGATATAAAATTAAATTCCTAAGTTAATATGAGTGGCGGGACGTAGCTCCGAATAGAGAGATGTGGGTTTGGGGGAGACCTTTGCCCAGCAGTGGGACAAAACAGGCTAAAAAAAAAGTTAATATTATGTGCTTAAAATTAACATGACCCTCAGAACTCACTAATACTGTAACGGTACTATGTTACAGTAAGAAACAAGATTTATATAGCTCTTTATCACTGACATCAAATGTTGTGTGCAGAAATCCTACTAATATTATAAACGCGAAAGTTTGTAAGTATGGATGGATGGATGGATGTTTGTTCCGCTTTCACACAAAAACTGCTGAACGGATTTTGATGAAATTTGGCATACAGATAGACCATGGCCTGGATTAACAACATAAACAACATAAAATTCTTTATTGTTATTAGCTGAGAAATAGTACAATGTAGCCCAGAAGTGCGATTTTTGAAAATCATACGAGCGACTTGGCAGCAGAAAATGTCAAAATTACTATGGAGATTATGCATCTTTCTACTGCCAATTCGCTCGTATGATTTTCAAAAATCGCAATTCTGGCTCCGAAACTAGTTTTGCCGTAGGTCTGGAGCCAGTTAGGGTACTTTTTATCCGGGTAACGCAGACGGAGTCGCGGGCAACAGCTAGTACATAATAATATAAATACCTACAATCCTATCAATAGTAAGGTTGATCTTATGTTATGAGGACTGATGATATAATAACATAGGATATAGCTAGTTTGTAGGGCAGATGTATGTGTGTGCGTCGAGGGTTGTCACTGGGGTCCTGCCTGTCCCTTCACCCGCGCCGCACGTCACATTCCTCCCCGGGGCCCTGGGGGTGCGAGGGGGAGGATCTTTATTGACAAATACCTCGAGCGACGTCACGCACCCGCGCGTCGCCTCCGTCACCATTATTAATACGTAAACATATCTGCCTTATGTCAATGGACTAAGGTTCAAGTTGACCGCACCGGAGACTGACTGTAGGCCGTGATACCGCAGAGCCTCGGCTACAATTTTGAATAGATACCTACCACTACACCCTTCCTACACCTACGAGTTGCGTAGACACTCGTAGCTAGCGCTACGCATGTCTACGCGTCGAGGTCCAGTCCATATGCTATACAGTGAGTAGAGTAGAAAACATACAAAGATTAGCAAACAGTAATGGCGTAGTTCATCTGGGATTAGTACCTACACTATTAATAGTTTGCTAATCTTGCCAAAGCACTTATTTGAAATAGCCTGAATAAGCGCAAAGCCTCATACACCTAACTGATTTATAACAAAATAATTGCATTGCATTTTATTCGATAACATTTAAAATTATTCGACTTTAAATGTGCCTTGATAGTAAAAAATTAGTTATAATAATAATAATTAAAAAAAAAACTGTAGGTCATATTGGATTGCATTGGGCGTTAAATTGCCATTCTTTTTATCTTTTTAATAATTCTAATTCTTCTTAATAATACTAATTATGTTATTGACATAATTAGTATTGACATTTAAAAATTGTAGATATTATTTTATATTGTCTCTGTGTAGTACTTACCTTACCTATTAGAATTGTGCCGTCCAATATTTTGATTGTAATTAATATAGTTTTTGACATGGTGTTATTTAATAATAAGAATGTACCTTGTGTTTTTAAATATTTTGATTTATTGTTAAAATTGAAAAATATAATTTTACTTATGTATATTTGCTATACCCTTGGGTAAAAATTGCATTGATTCCATTGTAACATTCCATCTTATGTATACATGCATTTTAAGGCAATAAAGAACTGAAACTGTATCGAGTAAAATAACGAAATTAGATATTGTTTCAATGCAATTTCACGGAAAAATGATTTGTTATTATTTCAGCAATTAATTAAAGCGCTAGCTTGCTCATGAATATGTTTTAAGAATAAAGAGTGTACCAGTGCAGTGGTTTGACATTCAATTCTGTAAATTGTGTAATTGATATTTAAAAAAAATTTACGATTCTAAACAAACTAATTTCTAGTTTTTCGTTTATTCATTAACACGTTGTAGAGTGAATTACTTCATTTAAGATTGAGATTATTATAAAGTAGATACGGGTAGGTAGAGTACATACCTACCTACTCACTTTATTTTATACATAAGTGTAATTTTATTTAGTTTACGAGTACGAGTAAAACTAGAGGTGATATTACTATAATAGGTAGGTATAGAGAATACCTCTATCTTTTGATTCTTTGGCCTAGGTAGGTACGTATATACCTACATATCTAATTAGTAAGTTTTTAATGCTGTGTGACTTTTAGAGGAAAGAACCGAAACTTTCGTCAATTGAATTCAACAGTCTTATAAAAGAAAACAAACTCCCATATTCTCCATGCCCAATTTAATTTCAAAAGATGAACAAATGAGAACAAATGAGAAAAAATTAGCTAATTGATGTTGGGCATACAGACAGATAGACAGAATGGACGAACCTGTAAGGGTTCCTTGTTTGACTACGGATACGGAACCCTAAATAGCTTACCTACCTATAACATTCATTATTTAGAACGTGTGATAATTCGGTATGCCAAAGTCTTTTTTTGTATTTATTTTGTACGGAGTTTTGTTAGGAGGGTGGGGAGTAATTATGAATTGAACTTTTAAACTGTGACCGGCACCATTTAGTGACAAAAAGACTATCGGAAAACATCAAAAAATCGCTACGCAACATATAAATTAAAATTGTATCTCCAAGAAGGCTTTTAAAATATTAATATTACTTAATACCATTAATGAATGAATTTATTTTAAATTAGATTTAACAATAAGTATACATTATTTTTGAGCAATAAAATAGGCATTTAAATTTAAAAAATGAGATATTAAAAAAAAATACTAATGTATTTTTCAAAGCCTAAAATATTAACACAGTGTTTGAAGTATGTATTAATAATAAAGCCTTAAAAACGAGCAAAAAAAATTTTATATTCGTTTTTTTGAAGGAGATAGACAGTGTTTGAAGTATGTATTAATGGTAAAGCCTTAAAAACGAGCAAAAAAAAATTTAATATTAGTTTTTTTGAAGGAGATAAATTCTTAATTTAAAATTTTTGGCTGTTGCTGACATGATATCTGTTTAATTTTGATACATTTCTAAACTCAAATTGGCTTTTAAATACTATACCGAAAAAAAAACAATTAATAATTAGTCCTGGCTCGAACCGTAAAATTACTGGGCTATTATATTTTTTCGGATAGAAGACATTATTAAAAAACTTTTTAGCGGTTATCTCTAGGTAAATGGTAAAAGTATTCGCGAGAAAACCATTCGAACTCCAAGGAGAAAAAAACCATTGCTTAATTAAAAAAAAAAAATACAATCGCCTGCTTTCTCTTTCTAACTGTATGCTGGAAATAGAAACGGCAACATCAAATGTCAAATTGTGAAATTGTGAATATTGTTTTTTTCTTAATGGCCAGTTATTTTAAGTTGATTAAAAATTTTTTTTATATTTTTTTTATTCTGTTTTTATTTTTATTTTAATTAGAGTTTTTAACCCTGAGGTTATGTCAGTCCGATTTAAAGTTTACCAAGGAGTTTACCGAAATTATCTAATTTAATTATTAATATAATTATTTAAAATATCTGTAATCCTTTCATTTTAAAATCTCTGACATAGAAAATATTGTTATTGAGACAATTATCTTGAAATGGTTTTCGATCCAGCCGTCCAAAAACTTGACATACCTAATTAAAAAATCAGAACAAATTTATTCATTTATGGTAGGTTTAGACGATGACAATTTCGCGACACCAATAAAATTCTGCGGCGCCTGAAAAAAAGCACCTTATAAACACTTTTCGCACGACAATTTTACGGGGCATGCCGTAAATGTCATGTCATCGTCTAAACCTACCATAATGAATAAATTGCGTGCTATAATATCTGTGTAATAGATATAGCTTTCTTACATCCTTTTTTTGTGTTCCGCGACGGAAGGTTGTTCCGCTGTAGATAAGGTGCAGCCATATATTTATAAATAGCACCCCAGTTCTAGCACCATTACCAATCTACAACTTTTTACTAATATAGCGCATCACATCCTGACGTACCTACTTACCTACCTGTCATCAATCTCTGTCCCAATACCTGTCTTCAATTATAGTAGCGATGTTAGTTCCATCTCAAGTACAAAGTAGCCAGGAGTCACACGCGGGACAGTGCCCGTCCGGCGCCGGCGGGGCGAGGGGAGGGGGGCACGTCGCGGGGCGGGGCGGGGGGCGGCGCTGGCCAATGGCGCGCCGCTGACCGCTGCCCCGCGGGATCAATACTGCCGCCCGCCCCTCCATGCCCCGCTCCCCGCACCCCGCGGCCACTAAATCACGAGCCCCTGTCAATTACTTTGTTCGGCCGCTCGTGGGCCGCTCGCCGCTCGCCGTGGCCCGCGTCCATCGCAATTAACCACGGCCCGCACGTCTGCGTAATGCCGCCGGCAGCCGGCTTCTATCTCTTACTTATTACGATGGAATCTTTACAGCCAATATAATAAGTAGTTTGAAATAATAAAACAATTTTATTTATTTCGACTGGACTATTTAGTTAGGTGGACTAATGCCCATATGCCAGTGGGACGTTTATAGGCTGATGATGATCATGATTTATTTATCTGAGTTACTGTAACTTTATTTACTGTATTCATGCACCGCACCGCACTTCATATAAACCCTGTGGTTTCTGAAGTGCGCTTGATATTTATATATGTATAATTATTATAAAAGTAATGTATTGAATAAATAAATAAATAAAAAAATGAAGGTAAGTATTTAAATGTCCAGCAGTCTTTTTTTAGGGTTCCGTACCCAAAGGGTGAAAACGGGACCCTATTACTAAGCCTACGTTGTCCGTCCGTCCGTCCGTCCGTCTGTCCTACCTATTTAGGGCTGTAACTTTTGAACTGTAACAGCTAGATAGTTGAAATTTTCTCAGATCGTGCGTTATTACGGCGGATTTGTTAACAAATAATAAAAATGTCAAAAATTCAAAAATTAAGGGGGGTTCTCAACAAGAAACTAGTTTTTATCAATGTTTTTTCTTCACGCTCTATCGTAAAAACGGTAATACATAAAAGCGTCAAACTTAGTGTGATTATAGAGTAAACTCTACAGAATAACAACAAATACTAAAAACCGGCCAAGTATGAGTTGGTCTTGCGCTAAAGGTCCCGGACAAAAAAAGTTTTTTTTTCTATGTTAATAATGTTGTGTTCTGTAATGGTGAGGGACGGAACCCTCGGTGCGCGAGTAGCCCGACTCGCACTTGACCGATTTTATCTTTAATTTTGCAAACATTTAATGTGCGATATGTAGCCTGTAGGCCCCGGTATTATAGGTGCACAACGCATATTTAAACTAATTTATTCTAAACTCAAAACTCAGAATTTTTTTATTTGAAAATAATATCACATAGATAGCATTCTGACGTTATTTTTCGACTCTACCACCGCGTCGGAAGGTGTTTCGTTGTAGAGAAGATGCGACCAGAAACTATAATTTTTAAATGTTCTTAAAGTAACTGAGGTAACTTCATAACCACCACAAATAATTGTGCGTATAGATACATACTTTGTAAACATAGCATCGCTCTGTTTCAACCTTCAAAATTATGTAAGTACCTACATACCTATGTGTTTCAAAACGCTCTCGTTGATGTCTTATGTATGAAACTAAAGATTCCGTAGCATAAAACAAGCCTACGCGTAGCACACGTAGGCGATCAATCGAATGAATATTCTTTGTACACACACATACGCACACACACAAACACACATACACATTACACTGACAAACAAATAGTGTTTTTCGCTTTGTCTCTTGGCATTTTTAACACACTCAGTTCTGTGTTTCAGTTTTTAGGGTTCCGAAGTCAACAAGGAACCCTTATAGTTTCGCCATGTCCGTCCGTCCATCTGTCCGTCTGTCCGCGGCTTAGCTCAGAGACGTTTAATACTAGAAAGCTGTAATATGGCATATGTATACAATATTCATTACGCCGACAAAGTGGTAAAACAAAATCTTGAAAAAAACAATTTTTTAGGGAACTGGGGATGACATTTTTTTTTCTCGTCTATCCCATGTTGTGGGATATCGCTGGATAGGTCTTTTAAAAATATTGTGGGTTTGGGAAAACCATTTTTCGATTTAGGGATCCGTTAGCGAAATATTAAGATTTAAAGCGAAAATTTTCGGTAGAGACAAGTGTACCCCCCCTCTCCCAGCTAAACGGTTGTAGTTGGAGATGTAAAAAAATTCACGGCAATAGCATATATAACGAATTTAATAGGAAAACTATCACCGCTAAGTAGGCTTTACAAGTTTCGGAGTAATAGTCGACTAACTTATAAAATGTACTTTTTAGACTGTATTAGCCGTTAAACCGTAGTATAAAACAAAAAGTCTTCTTCTAAGTCCATATTAGGTATATTGTGACGGGAAACTACGGAACCCTACCCTGCGCGTGGTCCGACACGCACTTGGCCAGTTATTTCAAATGTTTATTGGTAAATCTCATTAGTTTCTATCAGAACGCTTGCATAGGCATTGATGGTTTCTATGTATATTATTAGTTTATTTTGTATACCTACCTGCTAACACAGATGTGTGCTTGCTAAAATAGACAGAACTAAGGGCGTTAAAATAACACATATTGCCATGTCCATGTTAAAATGACTGAATGGTTTTCGTTGTAACTTGTCAAGTTTCAACGAGAGATTACGGTACAAGACCTACGGATAATGGATGTGTACCTATATTATAGTTATCTATTTGGAAACTGCTGAAATTGAATCAGTTTGTATTTGTCATTGTTCTAATCGATATAAAATGATTTAATGATTTTCCTATTGTATTGTATATCATTTATTTCAGACTTCTTTTTGTCCATATGTAGAAGCTTGTAATTGGCATAAAGCTGACTAAAGAACATTGGCGAATTTGGACCCAGCCATTTTTACGAAAACTAAAAGCCCTTCAGGACGATTATAAACAGAAAAAATTCAGGCATTTAAAAAAAAAACTTCCTCATCTCTAGAAGTCCGGGTTTAAACGTAGAAATTAATAGTAAAATAGACAAATCATCCAAAAAATAGTAGCAAAACGCAACCATGACAGCTATTTTCATCTAATATTATCAATGAGGTAGTTTTTGGACGTTACGGAACGTATTTGGCTTTATTGAACTGATAGTGCGTGTGATTTCGTTTGATTCCATTATGATAATATTTTACGGTTATCGTGAATTTTCATTAAAACAAACACAATGAATGCGTAGAAGATTGAATGGGCTATCTAATAAGAAAGATTATGAGTTTCACACACTTGATACAAAAGGTATCATAAGGAGAAATACCTTTCCCCCAACTTCTACAGATTACAACCAATTTCCTTTTTTGTTAGTTTTGTTTCACTCTACACGTATTACTAAGTTTCATTCATGTATGGGACTTATATGTCTGGGTCTGACATTATATGGCCTTCCGCCAAACCTCTTTGTAAATCATTTGTTTTATTCCCCTAATATAATAAAATACCTAAATAACTCCATGTGACTCAAACAAAAATAATAAGTCTAAACTCAACATATTTGTGTGCAGGTCTGGAGGCGCAGGTGCAGGACACGTCCAAGGACCTGTACTGGTTCTGAGAGAGGTGCGAGCGCGCCGCCACTGCCTCGCGGTGCTCGCCGCGTGCCTCGAAGTGCTCGCCTCGCGCGCGCACCGGCCTCGCCCTGTGAGAGGACTCTGGTCACGTAGTGATAGCCCCCTAGTGCGTAGGTACCGCGCCGCCGCCGGCTAGCGGACTGTGCTAGCGCTAGCTATAGTCGTGCGAGTGCGACAGTGATGCCAGCGTGTTGTGATCATGTACTTTACAGGACCTTAAAAGAAAATATGTGACTCACTTTATAAAGATGGTAAAACGTCTTGTGAGAAAGTACCTACATCGTTTGGTAAGAAACCTATAATTATGTATATGTATGAACCTTTCTTTGAACTAAATTTAAACGTTGTCGCGATATCTAACCTTGTTTATTTCATCCAGTATCAAATTAATTGTGGTATGGTAGTAAGATTATCAAAATATTGGGAACTCAATTTAACAATCACTGCATATAATATTAACGACTTTAAATTTTTAATGAAAAAAAGTAACTTCACACAGTTTTTTGCAAAATGTGTCAATATATGGAGTTAGATGAATTTGAAAACATCCTTTTAAAGTTATTAGGTACCTACTATTGTTTACTTTACTATGATTTACATATTGTGTCCTAAGTGTACTTCTTACAATCCGCGAAATCATTTGACGCTATTTGAAGAGAGTTTTAAAAAATAGCCTTGTGTATGATATCATAATTATATACCTCTACCTATGATGTAAAAGAGAGAAAATTATTGGCTTCTCTCGAATTTTTTAACAATTTCTCTCAAGTATTATGCTTATTTTAAGATTCAGAAGGCTTTAGAATGGACAATTAATGTTATGCAATCATAGGTCATTATTTAATTGGGAGCTGTGTAACTATAATTAAAAAAAAATAGTTTAGCTGTGTAACTCGCTCAACAGTTTGTGTAAATAACGGACTTTTAATGAGCATCACTGCTTTATAATACTTTACTACTAAATACAAAATGTAATTGAATACACAGGTGGGTTACAGAGGCGATGTAATAAATTAAACAACAATGGTGTCATACATAATACGCGTAAAATGGGTGAAATTATGAAGCGGCAGGGGCGACACGCGACGGCCGGCGACACGTCTTGACGTCTCCATGCCTTCCTTGGCGGTGAAATATAATATCGAATTAAAACTAAATTCAAAAGCGATTATATTTAAAAGGACAATAAAGCTCGACTAATGGCATTGGCGATGGCCACTAATAAATATGTCAAAGTACCTATTTATAGACATGCACAAGGGTGTTTGATTTGCCAGAATTGTCGAGTCTTAGAATCAACGTTAAAAAACAACTGAATAACAAAATAAATCTCAATTTCCGTAATCGGTCATGTCATGTAGGAAAACTATCTGGATAGTGATGAGATGAATGGCAATCTCGACCCTTTTCACCTTACTTAGTAGGACTAGAGTTTGATTTTCGATATGAGATTCATCAAATCAAATATTTTCAGTGTCTTAGATGACTGGGTTTATGCAGATTTATGATGACGTACCTACCTTGTTTCTGCAGCAAACAATAAAAATATTAACATTTTAAAATAATTGTGCAAACTAATGCATAAACTCGCAAACAAAACATCGTCTTTAAAAGCGTTTGTTTGTGAATTCATTTGACTCGCATGCATTCATATTTTTTTTAGATTATATGATAATCAAACGGTATCGATGTCCGTCTAAAGTAAACTCAATTGATGTGTCCGGCGATAGCGGAGCGAGGTCGGACAAATGCACCAATTCAACGAGCTTTTTGTTCACTAATGTATGCGTTGCGCTGCAATGTGTCAGCTTCACCCCCCTTCTCTTCTCACCCCCCCGGATCGCGGGACCGCGAGGTGTGTATAGTACCATCCACACACGGTGTCCCGTAAATCAAGATATTTTCATACTTAACTCGATGGCAACAAACGTTATGTCAGGCGACATCTTGTGTAGAAATGATCAGTAATGTGCTGAATTAAATATAAGCAGGTGTGACACTGACCTCCGCGCGACCGTCGCGTCGCGTTGGATGGCTGGTGTGTACTCCGCGTTAGTATTCTGATCGACTTCATCGTTTAACTGAAGTCGCCTCTCATTTCGCGGTGTCAACTCCACTAAGTGCTATTTTGTCATAAATTGACACGTCATATAAATGTATGACCCAGCAAGGCATGGCGGTGACTACTGGCCTATCAGAATAAGATGCAAACTTCAGCAACAAGTACAAAATTCGTTCTTAACAAAACGTTAAAACGGATAGTACCTAAGTGTACCGATATTTACCAGAGATCTAACTCGTACACGGAGCAATACAAAAGCAATATCCTACCGTCTGCGCCAATTAGTCTCGGCACTATTGACATTTTAAAGAGTTGACGTATTATCTAAATCACTACACGAAAGCTCTACGTCTTAACGAGAATTCTTATTACGACCATTCATTATACGTATAGGTACTTTTAAGAGGTTGTATGTATCTATTACCTAATACAGAGAGAGGTAAGCAGAGAACCAATAATTCACTCAAGTCGATATAATGTGAGCCAGATCACGTAACTCATGTAGACATATCACGGGCGGACACAGAACGTCGTCGCCTCGATGCTAGCGCTTCAAACACATAGGTACCTACCTAGCTTAGTTGTAAACGTTATAGATAGGCAATGTTATATGTATGTACATACGCATACCCCTATAGAGTTACGTATAAGTAATGTATCTAGTAGTAATCTTACTGATAATGTAATGAGATAATTCTGTGCTGTAAATAGTTAGCAGATCGGCTGCGTGTCTGTGACACATACCTTTGCTGTATAGTACTATAGTGACGCGTAGTGCGTCGGCGCACCGCACAGGTACGTCAAGTGATCTATTGTTTTATCTATCAATATTCTTAGGAACTTTGGTCCTGCTAATAAAATACGTTTATCTCATAAACTAATTGAAGAAGAATGTACACTGAAAAAAAAAATTGTTTACTTCAACCAAGATCTTGTTTATGATAATCATACATCACGAATCCATTTGAGCCTGTCAACATCATGACTTCTCTGACTAAGACTCAGAGACTAACTTTGTTAAACGAATTCGGCTTGTTGTTACAACTACCATCTTTTGTTTTTAGTAAACAATTATAACGTCATTTCAATTATTTTGGTGCTAATTAAGAGAAAATACTTCTTAGTTGGATAGCATTTTTTCAGTGTATAATAAGATACATTGTGTAAATGAAGGCATTTTATTAGCAGGGCCTTTAAATTAAAACAGTGTTGTACAGGAAGCTTTAGATAAAGTAAAGATAATGATTAAATACATAGTAAATTATGTGAGTGCTCCACACATCGAGAAGAGTTAGGTCCTGCGCACACTGGACATAGTACTAAAGGCCATATCGTGACTTAAAATATGCTCTATTTAATCAAGAAATATTACAGGATAGCTAACTCTAGCGCACTTTTCTTTGCAATAAAAATGTGTTGGTCTGTAAATCAATATCTCTATATTTATTTTATTTATTTGTTTCCTTTTTCGAGAACTTACAGCTAAATAACTGTTTGATTTCTACAAATACAAATTGATGGTCAGATGCTGACAACAAGTTCTCACTATACCCTACTTGTTCCTATATTATGCTCGGGGCTTAATCTGGAAATAAATCAATGATAAAGTACCTACCTCGAAACTTCTCTTTTCAACCAGTTTATAATAGAACCAGCGGGGTTAGCATGGCTGTGCGTTAAAGCAGAGTTGAAACTAAAAGTATTATCTCTATCATTTTTGCATAATAGAGAAAATATATAATATTAAGGAAAATATATAGGAGGCACGGGCATCTTAGGCCTGACACGATATCAATCAAACATTGGAGATTTTCAATGTGAATGAAAAGAGAGCAAGATATTTTACTTAATTATCAGTTCGTTGATGTGTCGCTTTCCAATGAGTTTATAATAATATCCAGTGATATAAGTATTAGACGTACAGAGTGCAGTGTGCGCGGGACCTGGCCGTGGCCGCATGACGTCACAGCGTCGCTCGATGCGTTATTCATGACGAGTATCATTCTCACGGCTCTCACCGGAGAGACGGCCACTTGTTTACTACTCTACACTGATCAAGCTATACCGACGCTAAGTCAATCAATCCGTCAGATACCTGATCATTGATAGAGGTCACACACAAGCAAGCGGTCTGAATTTCCCGAATAGTCTTTTAGTGCGTCGTAGATTCGAACTTATTGTCGCTATTGCTTGGTCAGTGTATTGTGACTAAGCTCTGTTCCACTATGAAGTCCTTCCAGTTAAGTTTGTTCACATCATAAAGGATTAATTTTTGGGAGGACTTCATGTGTAGAGCGGAAGTTATCAATGTAATACAATAATGTTGTAGTATGTCATCACATCAGTGTTGGATCGTATGCCTACAAATAAATTCCAATATCTACTGTGATTGTTTCACACCTGATCTTTTATTTCACTCCGTTTTGTAAATTATTCTGTACCTCTAGATAAATAATTATATTAAAATATTAATTTGAAATAATGTTTAAGATAAGGAGAAGAGAAGTATTCAATAGTTCTCACATTTATTAAGCCGCAACAAAAATCTACTAATTAATATGTTGACAAAAAGTTTGAACGGCCTCGAATGGCCGAAATAAAAAAAATGAAAAAAAAAATCGAAATGAAATAAAATTATTTTGATTTTTTTTTTGTAAGGTCGGCCGCTGCAATAAGTAAATCTTAATAGAGATGCGGCTATCTATTACCTCCTTCTTCTTTTTCTTTTGTGTCAGCATGACAATCAGTCATGCTGTAATGTAAAGATTAGCCAGTCCGCAGTGGATTTGCTGACTGGCTAATATTTCCACTACAGCGTGAGTGATTGTACCCTATAACCACCACAAGATGGTAGCTATCTACAGGGCGAAATTGAGATCATTGGCATCCTTTTAAACTAAGAGTCTACCCATCAAACTGAACAACTTTGAATATTGGAGCAAACCGATCGGAGCAACAAAAAAATCAGCTATTCCATACTAAACTGCAATACGTACGCGACACAAATGTATGCAACAGCAGATTTTTTCGATTGGTTTACTCCCATTGTAAAAGTTGTTCAGTTTGATGGGTAGACTCTTAGTTTAAGAGGGGGTCATACCTATTTTGTCTATTTTTGATAACCAAATTATTATATATATATAGTTCACATAACAGTATAGATACGTTCTCTCTGCAGGGCATCTTACCGTTGAAAACACGATTGTATTAAATTTTCTCGATAGAAAAGAGGAGCAAAGTAAGCTTGATTTCAGATTTATAACCAGTTTTACAAGAATCATCTACACCATTTCTTCTGAATATACCATCATTTGGAAGGTAAATAATTATAGCAGGGCTTCTACCCGATGGATATTTCCCCAAACACCCAAGAGAAAAGATATTGATGAAAAATAAGTTTTTTTGCGATCTTACTTTCAATTGAAGCGGGATGGCTAATTGCAAAAGTTTGCTTGTTAGAAAGAGAGGCTTGCTCCACTAATACCCAGAAGGATGCTAATGATACCAATTTCACCCTGGACCTGTAGTATAGGTAATAAATAATATGAACAACATGCAGTTGCGATGCGGCGCCTTTTCCCAAATTATGTCCCACCTTGAAGGCTGTTCCGTCTTCTGCGTGTCCAACCACCTGCATATGGAATGACTTGGGCCTAGCATGAAAGCGCTACACTACAACGTAATCCTGCATCTTTACTCTCGATTTGTAACTTGCCAAGTGAAGGAGAGATAAAGCTACCATGTTAGCCCTAGAAAAATCGTTGTTATGTTAGCCGCTGTTTGAGGTAAACCAAAAAGGGTAGATATGTCTGATATGTGCATATCTAATAGTTAATGACAGGATGCCACACTGCCACAATACAACACTAATAATACTAGGTGTAAGAAATATTAAACAAATGTTTAAACGCAAAAAACGATTCATAATAAAAACAAAAATGCAAACATGAAAATGTTGTGTTGATAAATAGCTTTAATAATCAAAGAGGTTATTTTAAACGATTGTCTCGTATGATATACTAAAATAAATGTGTTCGTTCTAAAATAAGACAAAATATATGAACCGTACAGCAGAGACAATACTTTAAATAGATTTATCATCCATTAACGAGTCACACAGGAAAAGAAAAATAGAGCATCGGCACAGTATTACTACACAATGGTGGCGCGTTGGATAGACACTCTGTAATTCATGAGGATCCGGGTTCGAACCTGCAAGCTCGATGTGCAATGAGTTTTCATCATACCGACTGCTCTCAAACGGTGAAGGAGGGCATCGCGAAAAGAAAATTTGATGCATTTTTTTTTGTTGTTTTTTGCTTTGTGAAGTGTATCAATCCGCAATACAATTGACGGTCTGAAGGGATACCTTGGACATTTAGCTGTCATTTCATACAATTGGAAAAAACTGAAAAGAAGAGGTAAGCATGTGCGATACTGAGTGAGTGTGACTGCGACCGAGACAGGAATATGCATTTGCTTGCATATTACGCCACGATCCTGCCAGAGGGGGTTAAGTAAGTAATTGGTGGGGGCAAGGAGTGGACGTACTGTAGTCTGTATGTTGATTATGTTGTACCACGGAATATACAGGGTGTAAAATTTAATGGGACACTTACTTAAAGGGGTGCTACCATAAATGTATTATACTACGTAAGAGAGACAGTGACAGCTGAGAGAGCGAGATGTACCTAGCGGCATGCCTGTATAATAGAAAGAGATACGTGACGCGAGACAATAGAACCGTTTTTGGAGATTTGGAGTCCTGGTTAAAATTCGGTTTCTGTGAATAATCGTGAACCTAAAGTGAAATCGTAGATAATTTTGTGAATCAAATCAAATCAAATCAAATCATTTATTTCAGAACATAAATTCCATAGCAATGTCACAAATTAAATTTCATTGTTAGTATTGCTTACTTACTAGGTTAGTATATGAGACTTCAAGTTCAACATTACATGATAGGTATACTAACACTGTAACATGTGAAGTATACTAACACTGTTTCATTAAATTATTCACCATTTCACGTTAGATTGAGAATTATACACAGAAATCTAATTTTTACCCTGCCGAGGACTCCAAAAAACGTCCAAAAACGGTTTCATTTGACAACTCATGTCACTTACTCTATTCCGTAAGGTATAATATCTTTATGGGTGCTACAGACCATCAAACTGAACAACTTTTACTACGGGACCAACACTGCAATCGCGAAAAAAAACCACTGTCCCATAAAAACTGCAAAAATAACTCGAAATAACAAAAATAACTTGAAATGTATGGGACAGCAGATTTTTTTTTCGCGATTTCGGTATTGGTCCAATAGAGAAAGTTGTTCAATTTGATGGTCTGAAGCACCCCTTTAAGTAAGTTGCCCGATTTAATTTTACATCCTGTATAAGGTTAGTACTAGATACTCTTATACTTTGCTGAAGGTTTCTCTGAAATATGTACCTAACATTTACTGCATGATGACGATGATGACGGGAACAGGAAGATAAGCATCTCACCTCTACACGCGGCCACTCGCCTCCACAATAACACGTGCTATTAATTAGATGAAAGTTAAGACAGAGAATGCAACTATTTAGATAAGTTCCTCAAACGAGTGTCGGTCGTGCTCGTGTTGTGTGAAGGAGTCATTGTGTTGTATTTATAGACGAACTGGCTGGAGCGAGCGGGAGCGGCAGAGGAGCGGGAGAGGCGAGCGGGAAGCGGGAGCGGCGGCAGTTAATCACTCGCCCCGACCGCGCTAAAATAAACAATACACCGATGTCTCTACAATAGCGGAGTACACTTGTCTAGCAGTACACACACTCATCCACGGTATTATTATTGTATTCCAAATTTCCAATACCACAACTTTAGGATGTTAACTTGATGTAGGTAACATGAACTAAATCAAGTCAGGCCTGTCTCACTCTACAGCTTAGGTACGCTTGACAGCCGGACCCTACCGTGGGGTGCATCGTCGCTCATTGACATAAGGCTCATTTCGGTTTTCGTTCCTGAAGCGCAATGTTCGAAATTCGAAAAATCGAACTGAGTAAACTATCTATTACGGTAACTATTAAATAATCTGTGCTCAAGTCAGTGTATTTCTTGACTTCAAATAAGAAACAATAAGAAAATGTTTTTTTTCTATTTTATTTTTCGAGGTTAATTATACTTCGACAAAATATAATAAATCATCATCATCATCTTCCTAGCTGCTGTCCCGCTGGGTAGCGGGGTCTGCTTTCCTAGTCTGTTTCTTCCACTTCGCTCTATCCTGAACATCGTCGACGGAGAGCTCGCAGCTGTCCATTTCCTTCTTTACAACATCAGACCATCGGAGTTTTGACCTGCCTACGCCACGATAAAATATAATAAATATTTAAATGTTTTTTTGACTCTACCACCGACCTAAGCGTTGATGCTTCGAAAGGGATTATGGGCGTAGAGATGATGATGACATATAATTTTAATAAAAGGCTTGTATTTGATATTTGCATTTCGACAGTTTTGTTTATCTACTTATGTTTAATTCAATAAAATAACTAACATACAAAAGGATTACAATATATTAATATACCTTTGACACCAGGAGCTACCGTCAGAGTAAATTGCTGAGAATGCTAACCACTGCAAGTTTAGCATCATTAATTAGTAACCTGTAATGTCATGATGATGAAGAGCGATGACAGCCCATACGGAAGAGAGCTAGCGTCTCAATCCTGAGGCCGCGGTTCGATTCCTGGCCTGTACCACTAAGTTCTTCGGAATTTATGTACGGTTGTATTTATCATTTACTAGCTCGGCGGTGAAGGAAAACATCGTGAGGAAACCTGCATTCGAGAGAATGAAACTCCGTGTTACAACGACCCTTGCTTGCAATAGCCCAACCACAAATAATCAATAATAATAATCTGTAATGTACTCTGAATTGTCATGGTCAAATTTTCATTGTCGCGTTTACGGTTTATTAAACAGGGCCCTGATCAAACGGATAATAGCTGTTGTCGCTACTGCTGAGTGAGTGAGCGCCGCAAGATGTCACGGCGAGGTGCCGATGGAAATAGCGCCATTAGAGACCGCTGTTTGTAAACACCAATCCACAGCTTTACCGCTAGACACTTTATATCTAATAGGACATAGGAATTATGCAGAAGGTGCACAATTTGAACTTAATATGCAACGTGTTAATGAATTAACGCAAAACTAGAAAGTAGTTTGTTTAGAATCGAGAGCAGAATCGAATTATCATGGTTTCAACCATACTTACTACTACCAAAACAAGATTATAAAAATGTATACATGAGTACGTTAGCGCTTAAAATGTTTTAATTTTTACTATAAAAATAATGAAATTATTGTTTCAATCTAATTATTTTGTTATAAATCAGTTGGGGTGTATGAGGTTTTGCGCTAATTCATTAACACGTTGTATTTTTGTCATATCTAGAACTTTTCTAATTGTTTATCAACATATTCTACTCTTTATTCTATCTCTTTTCATTCTTTATTCTATCTCTTGACTGTGACAGTGTTTACCATGAATTATTGCCAATACAGGATCCTTCTTAAAATTCTGACAGTTTTTTAAGGGATGATTAGAGCATAACGAACTGTCCGTTGATTACAGGGAAGAAATGAGCCTCAATAATTTCAAAGACACGTTGAAAGCGCTTCTTTTCCAAAAGTGTCTATATTCGGTAGATGAATTTATTGTAGTACTTATAGTTATTTGTATTTTTATAATTAGGTGATAAAATTGAGTCATTAATGTAACTGTATTTAAAATTGTATTATGATATGACATTCAACTCAATACAATTCAAGTTTGACATTATATGACATTATCACTAATTTAGAATTGAATGTAGGTACTGACATGCTTATTTAATATGGAAAATTTAATATTGACCTGTTGTGTTTTATACTAGATTTGATTTTATCTTATATGTATGTTTTTTGTTATTCTGATTTTAGGTTAAGTTAATATAAATATTTCAAACACAATGTAAATTGTTTATGAATAAATAAAATCTGAATCATCAAACTGAACAACTTTTTCTGTGGGGCCAACATCGAAATCGCGACAAAAAAATCTGCTGTCCCATACATTTTGGTCAAAAAGGTTTGCAGTTTTGAATGGAACAGCTGTTTTTTTTTCGCAATTTTGATGTTGCTCCCATTGAGAAAGTTGTTCAGTTTGATGGTGTGATTATCTCCTAAAAAACTATCGATGACCTTGTATTTTTGTTACATCCAACACTTGATTTGGTTTGTCAAATTATGACTATACCATGAAATACCTACCTATCCAAATACCATGAATTATTGCTTGTTGGATAAGTATATTTATTCATTTCATAATTTCAAAAAGTTTATTGGATCTCCTGATCATTTCTGCCTCTGCATGAAGGGTAAGGTCTCTCTAGTTGTTAATTCAAATGAATATTAACTTCCATATTAAAATACATAATTTTACCAGTTATAGGTAGGTAAGCTCGTTTATTGAAAATATTAAATTTGACATTAATTAATTTTAACCCTGATTTAAATTAAACTGTTGCCATCCTCTGTTGTTTCCCTAATTCTGTGGTCCTAGTCCTAACAACAACACAATTAAAGATACTGACGCGATCACTCGCCGACGCGACGCTTTTGGTCACATTCCTTCAGTTTCAGGCACTATCGACCACCGCACGGTGCTCTATAAACTGAAACAAAACAACTGACGCCGCCCGCGCCGGCGCCGTCACATAATATGTCTACAACTAATTTATGCTAATGGAGCGCTAAAGAGGACGTGAATATTATAATTAGTGTATCGGTTACACTCGTCGCCTGTCGCGTTCAGCTCGTTTCAAGGCACGGATTACATTCGCATTCTATAATAGGCCTAATCTAAGCGGCGCGGGACTGTGGCGGAGGTCGCGTTATTCTTTTATGTCTTTCTTTTCATTCATTTTAATTTCCTCACATCCAGCTCTGATATACGACGTGGATTCTGAGTTTTTGATTGAACTTTGGAGAAGTTGTGTTGGCAGTATTTTGGTTGATACACGACCTAGGTATAACTGATTGAGCCTAAACGTCAAATATTAGTTTGAACTTGCACTGCTCAGGAGCTAAACTTTACATTAATTACTAGTACAAAGTGTCAACAATAGAACAGAACAATTTATTAAACATTTGTACCGAATTAATACTGAACATTATCCTGATACTTAAAGAATATCTCTTCAGAAATCTGGCCTATTGTAGTTGTCATCCTAAAATCTAAAGAAGAACGACCACTTCCCATACATTAGAAAACCTGTCAAACTATTTTTTATTTCGTTGAATTATACAGTTAAATATTGATATAGAAAAACTATAGGTATATTCCATTTACAATGGTAAGTAATTTAATTTAATTTTATTATGCGGAATATTAGTTAAATCGAAAAAAAATTTGAGGTTATTTGTCATAATGATTACCAATCACTTTGCCAATAAGACGATATAGGACTAAATTATAACGGGCGTGCGAAACGCTCGTCAAACGCGCGTACTCTCAGTTTGCTTTTTTTGCGATGTACTGAAATGTAACTTAATTACCGATCCTGGAGAAAAGCTTTTCAGGTTTTGAATTCATTTGTTGAACAACATTTTAATCAAAGTTTATAATTGAACGAGTCTCATCGAAGATTAGGTTAAGCTTAGCATTAACGGGTCGTTGTAAGATAAATCAGAATGTAGAGGAAGTCCCACGTCTCGCGCCGTTACGTTGTCCTCCCCGGGGATGCATCGGGCTGGAGTGCGGGGCGCGGGAGGGAGCCGGTGGGAATAATAAACGACTAATTGAGTCACCGAGTGTTTAACAACAAACGGTGGCCGCACTCACACCGTGCTTCCAGCTGGAAATTTGCGAAGTAACTACAGAAACCTGCCGGTGGAATGACGCGGTGTGAGGGTCGGCCGGAGGTTAGTATGCGCGACACTTGGCGACAAACGCCCGGGGACTGGTATTGAGCAGTAAACGGTGAACAGGACTGTTAAGTGATCCCGCGGCGAACACCTTCCGCATCTATTCACAATTTGCATACGAAATCAGTGGAACTGATCTACATTTATTTTGACTCTCATTTATTGCTGCTTTCTATTCAATAGGGTAAGTAAAAACAATGTTATTAATAGGTTAATTCGTAGCAGATTAAGTGATTAGGAAAATTAAGCTCCTTATGAATAAAATAAGTCAAGGGTCTTCAAGAGAGCGATGATAGCCCACATGGAAGAGAGCTTACGCCTCAGAGGTATGCGTAAAAATGGGTGAGCTTGGGGCGAATACAAAGGATCAGCGATGGTCTCAGTGTTACATAACGGTCCTTGCTTGCAATAAGCTCAACCGCAAATAATAATAATTTCAGGCTCTTCAAGAAACTGTTATAACAGATGGAAAGCGATGGTGATAATGAGCCTAAGAATAAACGATATGCTCACGATGGAGACAAAGGATTTCCAAATATCCACATTTTACGATGTTGACAAAACCTTTTATGATACTTTGGAGTTTGGAATAAGGAAAAATGCTTGATATTCATAATTTGAGAATCCTAAAGCTAACGTGCCTGAATCGCGTCGTTATATTAGTCTAAGTCAGAACTAAAAGGAAAGCCGCAGATGGTGCGGAGCTACGTCATTGTTAGCGACGACGAGTAGAAACAAAGGTAGGTGTGGCGGGGCTCCGATGGAACGCAAATAAAGTAAGACGCGGTGGAGGAATGCGCGCGCGCGCGTGGGAACCGACCCGAGGCCGCCGGGTGCCGGGTGCCGGCTGCCGGCAGCGACCGGCCAGCCGTCCACTGACCACGGTGACCGCTCTGCTCTTTACTAATTATATCAGGAATTATATTTACATTATTATTTCACAGAGATTTTTATTTTTGGACAGAGTTTCGGTACTACTACTAGTGAAACGTGGATGTTCTGAGGTTTCAGAATATCTCTGACTACACCCTCGGGGAAAAAAGTAGTGAGCATATGCATATATGCTTATGCTTATGCTTATTTCTTCATCCGGATTTGTATTTGATTCAAAGTCGAAGCTAAATATTTGTAGTTTAATGTTCAAGCTTCGGAACTATTTAAATTTTTGTTTGAAAAATGCATAGTATTTGTTCTTAAATAATTTTTCGAATTCGTACAATACTATGCTTGAAATCAATGAACAGTACCTACACCTACTGTATTGTATATACTTACCACCTACTGTTCTAACGTGAAGGGAAAAGTTAGAGCTTTCAGTTAATTCTAGGGAATTTTCAAGTAAATGGGTACAAATGGTAATTTGTAGTTGACCACTTTGTTTAGGCTGTTCTTTTCGTATAAATATTATAAAACTGTTTTTTTTTTTTGTTTCCCGAACTCTTTCTGGATAAGATGAAAAACAAATTTGAAGAACCCCCTTGGAATCCTTGGATGAATGCGCTTTTGTTATTAGTTTATTTTATTACGCGCCATCTAACTGCATTTTAGTGAATTACAAATATCGCAGACACATAAAAGTAAACTAAAAATATAACAAAGCGAAGATCAAATGGTGGAATGTCGTTTGGGAGCTATTAATCGTTTAGCACCGAGTCGAGGAAGGTTGTCCAAATGAAACTGTACGACTTGAGCTAACACTCGCCCGTCCAAAGGTATATCACTGCGTGTTAGTAAATACATAATAGTAGGTGTACCTAGAATAGTTTGTACAATCAGAAGCAATATGTTGTATACATTTTAGTACTACAACGTAGAATAAAAGTGTTTACAACTTATTGCTTCTGACTGTACATAATTTATTAATCAATCCATTTATAATAATTTGATAATCTCTACGACTAATATAACACATTTATGCCTTTTTTGCCCTAGAGCAAGCCTCTCTTTCTGACAAGGAAACTTTTGCAATTAGCCATCCCGCTTCAATTGAAAGCAAGATCGCAAAAAAACGCATTTACAAATGGATGTGGCTGCGACGCTTTTTTATTAAATTTCTTCAACACAAAATCTCTACGTTTTAGACCCTCTTTTTATTGCTGAACATAATTCTGCACCAAGCACTACTACATATTACCAACACCTTTTATATCCAGCCCAGCGCATCCTCCTCCATTCGGATCGTTACACCAGTGAGCGCTGACTTTTTTGGCGGGGCCTTACAATTTCCATGACTTTGTTTGTATTCAAATCAAATAAAATAATTTATTACAGACAATAATAGTATAAGTGACTAAAATTGCGATTGCCAAAAAGTTAAATCTTGAAGTAACTTTTTAACAATCGTAACTTTACAAAACTTTTATTGTTTCAGTTGTAAATTCTGTAGATGCTTTCAGCTTTATTTCAGGTTTAAGTACTATAGTCGTTATAGTACCTACTTATAATTAGTTCATACCTAGGTAAGTAAAACGTGTAAGAAGATATAAAACACATAATAAATCAGTTCAAGTCACTCCCGGTATAATTTAATTAGTCGGGAGTGAATGTTATTACCAGAGGGACCCATAACGAGCTCGTTCGATAATGAGCCGTGCGACTCCGGAACTGAAGCTATCGAGCGATGATATATGTCGAGCACACCGGCATGGCACCGGTACCGGCTGCCGCGCACGTGGTCTGCGGCCTCTATGATCTGATCATCACTTCCACACCCGAAGTTCCCTAACAAATCTCTTATTCGCATGACATAAATATGGATATGGTGTAATTGGCGGGACTTTTAATATGGAAAGTCCGTGCCGGATCATCTAAGTTAACGGTTTGTTTGCACCCGCAGCTTTTTTGCGGCGGGAGCGTCGTGTTTCAGTGGAGCCGGTGTAGTTTTGACGTTAATTGGACGCGATGTTCTCTAATGAGTATTATTGGGCGAGTGTCGTTAGCTATTAGCGGCTAGATGCGTCGCGTCTCGTAGCTCTGGTGGCAAGGAGCGTGTTGTCGGGCTGTTTGTTGCGCTTGCGCTGTTTCTCTGTCATCCGAGCTATATTAATTGACTCTGATTGTTGTAACAAACGTCTTCTGGTTTAATGCATTCAGATTGTCCTATAAATGCATTATCTGTTTTTGAATATCTCAATTAATCCAAATCCACAGAGTATACTGTATACATACCTGCATCATTTATTTATATAAACTTACGAAAATAACCCATTTAAGGGTGCTTAGAAACATTGCTACAACTGCCGAATAAGCGTCTAATTGTAGCAAAGAAAAAACTGTTACTCTAATGCTTGATACATGGTTCGTATTTGATATCATTATCCCTGCTTTGATCGATTTGCTCCCGTAGTAATAAGTTGTTCAGTTTGAAGGGTTCTTAGTTGAAAAGGATGGTATTGATATCAATTTTACCCTGTACCTATTTAGCATCCACCGAGTAGGATCTAAGTAGCCTATAACCGCCTGTAGCCTGTAACTGTAATTATAACATTTGAAAATATTGTTTGATCAACGATTCTTAACGCTGCGGTGTAATATTTGAATTTTGAACAAACATAATTATCATCATAAACTTCAAGGTGTTTCGATAGCCAACACATTCGGTACGTATAAATTGCGCTTTTCAGAAAAATATTTCCGTATTTAGTCGTCAGATCCTTCATGTTCAGAACAACAGCCTCGTCTAATGGCAGGTAGGTAGTTAAGTACTTCATACACATGAATTATTAAAAATATCACTATTCTGCCAGTCCGCTCACTGGCATAAGTTAATAGGGGATTGGACAATTAGCAACTTTTACTCGAACGTTAAAGTGCGCGCGATGTATGAAAAATTCAAAGATCTTTGGAAAAATTGTACTAAATACCCACAATTGACGTCATCAACATTTCATTACTTTTTATAAGTAGTTCATCATGTTATTAAAAATAGTATTCTAGCTAAAAAAAACAAAAAATGTGAGTATAAATTTTTTTCAAATGCTTTTTTTTACTTAAAAGATATAAACAAAATTTTAACAAAAAATTAAAACCGCCTTCAATATTTTATGCAGTCCGCCTCCGCTCCCCTATTGTTCTCATGTTTGAAAAATCGACTAATTTCAATAATTATGCAAATGACATAGAAAGAATACGGAAGGTTTAAGTTAGAATAGATTCACGAAAGGCTCGGTTACGATAGCGCTAGCTCTGATATAATTAACGTAATCACTTGCCGTCACTAATGAGCATCGCGGGGTCTGGGGGAGCACTGGCCGGGGGAGAGGGAGGGAGGGATAGTGAGGTGTGACGTCACACACACACGTGGCGAGGACGTCGGATGGAGAGCAACTATTCGGCTAATGAGCTTACACTTCCGCGGTCGCGGGTCCTTCCTTTTCGAACGGTGTGGGACAGATGCTTACCTATCCTATTTATCGACGAGCTTGTATACCTAGATACCTGATCATATCCGGATAGGTATATATTGATATTGTTATATTTTGATAAATTATTTATTAGGTTGTGCTTATAATGCGTGTAGTTCTACCCATAGAACTAAGACTCACGCTCATCATCATCTTATTTAAGAGCATGCTCTTGTCTGTCGGTGGAGTATTCGCCAATCCTGTCTCTTTCCCGCTTGTGTCTTGAGTTCGCGACATCAACCTTTTCCTTCACTTGGGCTAGATAGCTCTGTCTAGGTCTTCTTCTGCCTCTCTTTCCCTCTATCTTCCCTTCCAATATAGTTTTAAAGAATGGAAGAAGATTTACGCTGAGCTGCGTTATTTATTTTGTGAAAGAGATAGGTGTAGTGCTATCCTACTAGGCTGGTGAGCTGGTGGTAGGCATTCTGAGGGCAATAGTCAAATTCGGAGTAATGTTGATAGCGCGTTTCAGCCGTCGCGTCGTGATTTATTTGGTTCAAGTAGAAATACGTGAGATTGACTCCTTTTTAAAACACTACGATCTCTCAGCAGCAGCACAGAATACTAGGTATGCCTGTGTGACTTGCTGTATCGTAGTCAGGGACTGGAAAGTAATAATAAACAAGGAAACATACAGTATAGGCTTAAAGACTTTGTTTACAAGACAATAAGCAGGCTCTCGCTTGTTCGCGTCGCCTGCCCGAGGACCGAGCGCGGCCGGGCGCAGGCACCCAGGTGTCATCGCGGTAATCGAGATAAAGAGCTAAGAAACACGCTCCAATATTAAAAATGTCTGAAGCGCGCATTGTCTCCGAGTAAATAATGACCGGAGAGAGTGGAGCCCATTTGGCGCAGAAACGAGCCGCCGGGCGAGGGCGGGGGTGGAGCGGGAGGCTGAGGGCAGGGGGTAGGGAAGATGTTATCTCGCGGGATTAACACGTCGCGATCGTCGTCGGGTGCAACAAAACGAGCGCTGCTTTGTGCTGCACTATCGCGCACCATCGCCGCGCACCCCCCCGCGCCCGCAGCCTGCGCCCGCGCCGCGCGACACTAGCATAATGCACTGTGCACTGGATAGGTATAGAATACACTATAAGGCCCGTAATAATAAACGAAACTCCAACGCAGGTGGCTTCTTAAGGTGGTTTCAGTCCATACAAACGTTTGACGCACAATACGCGTAGACGGAATTAATAAAAGTAATATTTTGTATATGGAAAAATAAATAAATAAATAAATAAATATCTTGGACATTGTCACACAAATTATCTAGTCACATTTAAAGTACCAGAATCTAGCCTGGACTTGTATTATGATGACTAGACAACGATATACAATACATATATAGATACAAACATCCATGACTCGGGTACAAATATTCATATTCATCATACAAATATTTGTCCCTTACGGGATTCGAACCCGCGACCCTCGGCACAGCAGGCAGGCTCACTACCGACTGTGCTATCGGGCCGTCGAAAAATGTATACAAAGTTACTTATATTAAATACTTATTTAATTGGGTAAATATATTATACAGTAAATTCATTTTCTTTTGTACTATTTTTATTTGACATCATATACAATTACGTTACACTGACATTTAAAAAATTTTGTATTTGGCAGGATTTTATTTCTTTGACTTTACTTGTATAATTTTATTTTTTTTTGTTTGACATTACTCTAATTTTTGCTTTTTTTTTTGTTTTGTTTTAATTTATGATGACCACTGGCATCCCTAACATTATATAAATAATAATTTGTAAGCCGTAAGGTAAGACATGTAGGACTTAATAATTATTGTAACAACTGCCTGTAACTACTCATGTCTGACAAATAAATGCATCTTTATCTTTATCTTTATCTTTATCTTTAATACCGTCTACGCGTATTGTGCGTCAAAGTTTTGTATAAAATGGACCCCTCTGCAACCGCCTTAACATGACGTTTTAGTATGCATTTGACGTTACTAAAGAGCCTACCAGAGTTGAGTTATGTTTATTAATACAGCCTTAAGTAGTAGCTTTAAAACTTTAAAATAATCTGTAGGTACTACCGTAGTGTCAAACTCAAGATGAACTCGTGGGTCGGACGACGCTACTAGATAATGGCGGAATATTTATATTTTTAGTGTGGCATGCATGACGAATTTATTATGGATTATAATTATCTAATCGTAAATATCATTATAAGTACGATATTTACGATTAGATAATTATAATCCACAATAAATTCGTCATGCATGCCACACTAAAAATATAAATATTCCGCCAGTATAGTAGCGTCGTCCGACCCACGACCCAAGAAGGTACGGGAGTATTCTGCAACAAGCATCGTCATTACAATAAATAAATCTGCACATATATGCGTCGTCTGAATCAAATAAACCGCCCCGCAGCACAATACCCCGCCCAACGGTGCCCATTGTCGGTAGTCCAGACCTTTACGATTAGATTGATAATTGTGTTTGTTTTAAAGTTACCGAATACCCAATTATTGTAAGGTGTTTTGTAACAAATACGAAAAAAACATTTAAAACACCCACACATTCAAAACATTGAAAATGTTTTTCCGATCTCTGCTGGTACACGGGAATTTTTTTTCTAGAATTTTTGCCACATACAGGGTCCTACTTAATATGCTGACGGTTTTTTAAGAGGATGATCAGACCGACTATTTCGAAATCGCGAAAAAAAAATCTGCTGTCTCATACATTTGGCACGAGTAGGTTTGCAGTTTCGTGTGGAAGAGTTGATTTTTTTCACGATTCCGATGTTGGTGCCATAGAGAAATTTGTTCAGTTTGACGGTCTGATCATCCCCTTAAAAAAGTGTCAGCATATTAAGAAGCACCCTATATGGCGATTACCTTGGATAGCCTGGGTCTATCGTGACTGTTGAAATATGCCTACTCATGAAGGCTACAATATGCAATAAAATCTTTAAAAAATATTAACTGTACTGTGGATGCTTGCTTGCACAATGCTTTTATCCCGTTAACATTTACAAGTCTAGACTAGATTAATCCAAGCGGACCAAGTATACCTAGGTATAGGTACGTGTGAATACATGATGTGTAGGTACTTGATAGGTACGAGTATGTATGTATATCTATTCTATACCATAGATAGATAGGTATGTATAGGACTGATCGAATGCAGTGGGCGGGGCTACGGCCTGCAGCCTCATAGCCACAACACAAGTAACTACACTATATTCCACTCTATACCTACATACCTATACATTGCAGTTGATTATTGTTCGCGTCCATCCCCCTCAGCATCCTTGATTAAATGTTTACGACGGCGTGACGTCACAAATTAAATTGATACAAGCAATTAGATACAAAGCGAGACAGACGCCAAATTGTTATTGTCATGCTTCATGAGACACCAGCCTCCCCACCCGCACCCCGCAGGGTGGCGCCTCACCCCCTCGCGCACCCTCTTCATTTCGCGAATGAATTCATCACGAGGTTCGCGAAGTACAACGAGGTTTTCAGACAACGCTCTCTGGTTTTCGCGGTTTGTTTTCAACGAAACAATACATTATGAAATATGTTAAACAGTTCTCAACTCTTGACAAAAATAAATACCAACTCGAATATTGAATAATGATGGGCGATTCTATGATAGAATGGTAATTTGTCAAACGAAGAGAAGAACTATATTTTAGAACAAAATTAATGTTTGTGGTAGAAAAGATGGTCCTCTTGATGTGTCGTGTAGATTCGGTCCTAAATGAAATCCTAAACAGGAATGCACAGACAAATATCGACACGAAATAAAATCAACACTCCATCTATAACTGCTGCTTATACAAATTGTTTCAAAGTTCACCCGTGAAGTAAACGATTACCAAGAGATTATCAGCTCCCTCGTGTTTAGACAAGTAATGCGTTCTATCGTCGGCGCGTGCTCCGCGCTCCTTGCTCCGTGCCTCCAGGGGATCGGCTCCGGACGACGAGTGTCAACTAACTGGCTGATAATCCTACCGGCTTAGCCAGCCGACCCCGCGGGGAGGGCGCGGGGCGCGGGGGGCGCCTGCAACTGTTGTCAAAGACAAATAACAGACTTTGTAGCGACCACGTGTCTCCGCGGAGGATTAACTCGTGTTAAGCTCCGCGCCGACTACTGTTTCGGGTGTCTAATCTCTGTAAGCTTAGAGGTCACGCGGGGTGGAGGCGATGACCTGTTTAGTATTTTATCATGATAGGTAGTCAGTCTTGACTTGCTAAGTGCAATTCACAACAATCTGATCGTCTGAGCGGTGCGGGCTACGAAGAAAAGAGCTGTTGAAGTTTTGCTAATTTACCAGGGTTTCGCGAATCGGCCAAGCTTTTAAACTTTCTTTGACCAAGATGTAGAATTACTGAAGGCTCTATACATAAGAACTCCTAACTTTTTAAGATTAAAAGCTAGGATTTTGAGTCTTGGCCTTACCTTTGGGTACGTACATGAAATGTTGATGGGATCTTCGTTTTATTGACAAACTATGAATGTGCTTTAAGGCTAAAATTGCGAAATGGCAAAACTATCTTTAAACGTGCACATAACGTCGGTGTACAAACATTCCTCGCGCAGGCGCAGGCGCACACAGAGCGACGGACGGACGTCGCGCGGGGCGGCGCAGACTCCGGGGCGCGCAGCTTTTTGTGAACCTCCTCGATGTCACCCTCTTACCGCGTTCTCGGCACTTCCTACTTAGTTAATTCTGTTTAGTCACACTCTGCCTTTGACTTGATAACAGAAATATCGTTTATGTTCGTAGTAACCATATACCTACCTATGTAGCATATGCTCACGACTATATTCCCCGAGGGGGTAGTCAGAGATATTCTGAAACTTCAGAACATCCACGTTTCACTAGTAGTACCGAAACTCTGTCCAGTGTCCACCTACCTATGTCTCCTGAAAATTACTAAATTGACGAATATCGTGAGGCGCAATGCCTGGAAGACACGGGCTCACTACCTAATAGTTCTGTGACTATGCCATATTTAGAACATCCTTACTATCTCCTCAAGGTGTCCACATAGTCGTGAGTATAAACTCTACATATTAACCAGAGGGTTAAGAGGGCTATTCGAGCTCAGTGGCGCCCTCGTCACAATAATAAAGATTTCTCAATAAAGAAAGCCTAAATTAATAAAACCGCCTTCAAAAAACTAAAAAGTTAAAAAATAATATTGCAGCCGATTACTTTTTCGTTCGCATCATAAGAACATTAATTTGTTTTATTGAAGTCGCTGTCAAGCCGGTACTATTCGCGACAGGACTTGCATTTTTTGGCTTGGCTTGACACCGACTTCTATAAAACAAATTAATGTTCTTATGATGCGAACGAAAAAGTAATCGGCTGCAATATTATTTTTTAACTTTTTAGTTTTTTGAAGGCGGTTTTAATTTTTTTGTTAAAATTTTGTTTATTTCACAATTTTCAGTGGTAAATTCATTAGTTCGATTTAATAGTAGTGCTTTAAATTAACAAACGCACTAGTCGGCACTACGATTTTCGAAGGTTCCCCTCGATATCTCTGGGATCCATCATCAGATCCTGATTTCCTTATCATGGGACCTCACTTGGGATATCTACTTTCTAACAAAAAAAGAATCATCGAAATCGGTTCATAAACGACGAAGTTATCCGCGAACACACATAAAAAAAAAAAAAATATATATATACGGTCGAACTGAGAAACCTCCTCCTTTTTTGAAGTCGGTTAAAAAAGTGTCAACTAGATAAACTACAAAAGCCTTCAAGCTATTTTCATAGAATACTTTTATAGGTTTTTTAAAAAAGGCTGACCCACCACCATATGGGATTAAAAGCCAGGAAGAGAGAGAGAGAGAGACTTTTGTAAGTTTTTTAAAGGTCTAAACATTAAAATTTTGAAAAACGCCCGCTTTTGTTTTTATTCGAAATTATCTAAAGTGGAAATCTTTATTATTGTGACGAGGGCGCCACTGAGCTCGAATAGCCCTCTTAAGTAAAATGTTTCCGAGACACATGAATTAGTACAAAATATGTTGGAGAGGTTTGTACACACGGCGACACGCAAAGCCAAAATAAGCTGGCCGCGCGTAGGTAGAGTAATGTATAACGTCGCGCGGCCAGCTTATGTTTGTTTTGCGTAGTTTGATGTGTCGAGTAGTGTGTACAAGAGTGTCAGGATTGTAGAGCAGGTGAGAATCTATTAGTTTTGCCTACCCTTATGCTATAGTATAGGTATTACTATTTTACACATTCGCAGTTGCAAATAATCTTCAATAGGAGTGTAATGCAACGTTAGGAATGTATATCCATAGCTCTCTGAAAACGAACGTATACGTATACGTTCTGAACGTATTGTACGGTAGGTAAGTACTGAACTAAATATACCCAACTAGACTTACCTCCGTACCGCACCCGGCCGCGCCGCACCGCGCCGCACCGCACCGCGCCGCCCGGAATGCGCCCCCGCCTGTTAATCTCCGGAGAACAATTGAACAGATTTGGTTATCCACTTACCGGCGTATTTCTAACGTCGTTAAGCGACCACGCGCGACCATTCATCACCGGCACGGCACCGGCACCGGCCGGCGACGATCTTATATCACCGAGCTTTTTATAGTCTATTGAAGCTTAAAGTGGATTTTTCTAGGGTTTTGTTACTATTTGTGGCTATTGTATTGTTAGCGACGATGTTTGGAGTGATCTTAGGGTCAGCGCACACCCAGCGTAAATCTGCTCGCGCATGCTCGAGCATGTTCTTTGCAGTCGCGCACACCTAGCGGCAAAATCCGCCGGCGGCAGCGGCGGATGCTCGAGCATGCGCGAGCATGCTCGCGCGTGTTCGAACAGTCTCGCGGATGCTCCCGTGTTGCTACAGTTGACAGTGAATTTTGCAGTTGTGTTTACAATATTTTAAAGTAAAGACGTGCGAAGAGTAATTTTAAAGTATGGTGGACTGGGATTTGGTAATTATTGGGTTACTAGCAGAGGAAGAGGAGCAAGAAGAGCACATCAATAAAATGAAAAGAGGACGACACAAAATTGAAAGAAGAATATGGGCTGAAGCAACCTGGCAAGAAAGATGTACATTTGGGGAATACCACACCCTGTGCTACGGTTTAAAGTTCAAGGGACAGTTATTTTATGACTACTATAAAATGGAATATGAACAATTTGAAAACCTACTAAATCTGCTTCGACCTTTGAGATTTTCATTGTATTTTCAAAAAGAGTTAGATTATTATATATTTTCTGTACTAAATTGCCCTTTTCGGGCTAAAGTAGTTAAAAAATATGCTAGATTTAGTCCGAAACCGGCAGAGGTGGCAACACTTACGACGGATCGCAAGCATCGACACGGGCGTATGCTCGAACATGCTCGAGCATGCGCGAGCATGCGCGAGCATGCTCGCGACTGCTCGCGTCGCCGCGAGGAGCATACGCGAGCATACTCGAACAGACGCTGAAGGGATTTAATCACTTGCAAGCTATTTTCGACTTTTTTTCAATGGGAATAGAGTTCATTATCAATTGAATCAATGAAATCTGCTCGCGCATGCTCGAACAGTTTTACGCTAGGTGTGCGCTGACCCTTATGGTTTTAACGATAGCTACAGCGCGTAGCTGTGTGTGTGCGAACTTCTAACGTTGTAGTATAAAGAGATAAGCATACTTTTGGTAACCATCCGCTGCAAGGCTGATTCAGTGTTCATAGGGTGTTGTAGAGCATCTCTGTGATGGGGATAGACCAGGTCTGCCTGCATAACTCCAGTCGGTTTATAGGAGTGAAAAACGTTTAGAGGTCAGAAAAAAACTAACGATCAGTTGCAAGGCTGATCGTATGCAGATCTTCACATTCAAAACACAGACGCTGTGTTTTGAATGTGAAGCAGCCACTTCACTCTCGCGAGAACTTCTCGGCGAGAATTCTCGGCGAGAACTTTCAAGGAAAATTACTACGTCCTATGTCGCCAAGAGAACAATGAAGGGCATCCACAATCTCGTTCTTCGCCGTTCTCGGTGAGAATGTAGTGCCCGCATAAGCAAAAGAATTGACAAAACGTTTAGTTCCTTCGGTAAATTGCTGCTGCTCAATATGACACGTCATTATCATCACGTCGATGACGTCTCAAGTTGTAACTACCAACAAACACATTTTACCTAATAACACCACTCGGGACCTTATCCCTTTAGACACCCCGACCAGACAAAATCCACGGGACGTAATTTTGTGATCAGGTTGTAAGCAGCATGACCACAGCAAAACTGGTTGGTACCTATACATACCTACTTTAAAAAAAATTATTCATCAAATTGAATCAAAGCTGAATAGTGTATAAGTTTATAGGTAGGTAGGTATGTAGTACGTTTCTGTATGTATTTGAAACTTGCGGAAATATTATGGTTCAATTGCGATTGCTCTCCAGGGTATAAGGGAAAGCCTTCCGCAAACTGAAACGGGGAGTTCAGACCATCAAACTGAAAGTTGTTCAGTTTGTTGGTCTAAGTTCATCGTTTCAGTCTGCGGAGGGTTGTCCCTTACACCCTGTGTAGTTTAATTTAGATTTATGTTATAACTTCTCTCAGAGATAAATTCGTTTAATTATCCAAAAACCTATGCAGCCTGAATAGAGCCTGCTGTACCTTGGTACTAGGACATTTACTTGGAACCTTAATTTGTGGGAGTGAAGACGGCGCGGGGTGGTGGTCCGGGGGGTGTATGGGAGCGGCGGCGATGCGTCTCCCGCTGACATGTTTACGATCACCTCCCTCTCCCCCGCGCATTCCCCGCGCTCCTTCTTGTTGCATTGCGCGGGCGCCGCTCACAAATAAATTAATCTAAATGGAGGAAACGTCCCGCGACACAAAGCGCTCGCCGCCGCTTGTTCCTTCTCTATAATAACTGCGATCAAACCTCGCCGGATTTATAGTCGTTAATAATTGCCTCGTAAACACTGTCATAAATGTTAATACGCGTCATATTATTATTGTGGAGCGACGACGAGCCGCTCGCAGAGAGTAACGACTTGTTTTATAATCACTTCTGTACTATGTATTGTGCACTTGTTATTTAATTATTCTAACTTAGACGTTAGTTATGTGCCTGTAGCCACATTAACTTCAAAACCTTTCTTTTCATTATAAATAATAATAATAAATAACGCTCACAGGAACATTGATTGTAATGATCCCAAGCAAGCACTAGATGCTTTTTATTATGGAAACCATACAACAACGGCACAAACATATAACATCCATGACCGAACCGGGATTCGAACCCAGGACCCTGGTTTGGCAGTCCGGCGTGGTAGCCATTACACCAACCGGGTCGTCAAACTCATTCATTCATTCATTCTCGGATATGAAGGTTCTCTCACCATGTTTACCTTCTCCGGCGAGCTACAGATAATTAAAAATACAACCATAGGTAGGTATGTAAACACGGCGACAGATCAACCTACCCATAGTTGAACTCTATGTTCATGGACATAAGGTCGAACTATGGGTAGGTAGGTTGATCTGTCGCCGTGCGTACATAAAAATTCCATCGAACTTTGTGGTACACCACAGTTACTAGCTCTCTTCCGTATGGGCTATCAAAGTGGTGGCAGTAGGCTAGGTCCTAGCCCATTGCGAAGACCATAAAACATCTTTGTGCCTAGCATTTGGAGTGTAGCGAAGATCAAAATATAACATCTTTGGTTTGGTTACGCATTATTGCAAAGTGTAGATAACTTTTACAGTAAGAAATCGGAAGGTCTATCCAAGCATGTTTCAGCTGTTTTTTGTTTGGTAGCTCTATCTATGACGATGTTCTTGATAGGTATAGATTACAGCAGCAACAGGCAGCAGCAGTAGCGACAGTGGCTGCAGTGGGCGGCTGTCTTGCTGCAACTAAGTTAATATTCTTATGTATACATTTTGTTGCATAGGTAATTGGGATTCGATTAGGATTAGGATGTTTGAATGATTTGAGGTGTCCATCATCAGTGGTGGCATTTGGTTAACCTTTGACCTGATTATGATAAAAATATCAATAATTACGATGATCTATGCAAGGGGGCACCACACACCACCACAATTGGTATAGGAAACTGATAGCGCGATTCTGGCCCACGCGGCCTGCGTTTAATAGATTTGTAGTTTGGAATACTGACGTCATCCGCTGCTTCCCCAGCTCGGCAGCAGCGCGGGTGACAAATGAAAGGTAATCAAGTACCACGCGACATTACTACCAAATGAGGCAACCACTTGACAAATGTATGAACAACGCCGCAGGCGCATCGAATCGCCTCTCAGTCAATGACCATATTCTTCATGCCCATTGTCGGGGGCGCGGCGAGCACGTGCGCTATAAATCTCTGCACGTCACGTCGGGGGATAAATTACAACCTCCCCCTCTGCCCCCTCCACCGGGTACCCCCGCAGTTAAATATAACGGGAGCATTGTGGCGCGATGTCGAATGTCTTCATAAACGCATTACGGATGATGAGTAGCCGGCGCGCGCGCACGACCGCGAGCGTGACGCGACGCGGCGGTGCTACCATGATATATTGTGTTACTAAATGGTAACCACTTTGAAGTAACACACAAAGTAAGGAAAGATAAATATCGAGATTTTCATCATTCCAAATAGATACATCTGAACTAAGGTAAAGACATTCTATCATCTAATGCCACACTACGGGAGTGCAGGAATCGCGAACAGTTTTAACCCCGCGTCTCAAGACAAGCTACCAATCAGAAAAATTAGTTAACTAGTCTCAACCAAAAGAATAAATCAACATGAATTGGAGTAACCACGCCACTGGCACTTGACTTTAGGAAAGCTCAACAATCGAGAAACTATTCTCCGAATTTATTTCTAGATTGTAGGTAGCTTGTTAAAATAGGTACAAGATACCACCAACCGAAATAATTTAGATTGATAAAGCTACACCTAACTTTTATAGGGTAAAGTTATATTCTCAGGTGTCAACACTCGAGATTAGTAACTCAACATGACGTTTAATTAGAAAAGCGCTAAGAAAAGCGTCTTAATAATGTCTTAAGATTGTCATTTCAGTATCGTATAATAAAGATCTGCTATATGATTCCTTGAATTCTTTAGTGATATAACAACATGGAACAACACTTAGGTATGAGGGTGTGACTAATGAGCTGCGAATCTCTTCTCAAAATAACATCAGTCTCCATTGTACCTACTAACGAGTTTAAATTAATAATAGATATGCTAAACTGCGGTTTATAATTACGAGCAGTTTGTATTCATAAAACATTATATTGTTCTGGAGTGCGATTTTTGAAACTCATTCGTTGAACTCAGCAGTTGAAAATGTCAAAATTTCTATGGAGATATGCATCTTTCCACTTGCTGACTTGACTTTCAAAAATCGCGCTCCTGAAGTATGATTTTTGAAAGTCAAATCAGCAGTAGAAAGATGCATATCTCCATAGTAATATTGACATTTTCAACTGCTGAGTGTAAAGTATGAGTTTCAAAAATCGTCCTCCAGGACAATCCTCGCGGTGCTGTGTTGGCCTGTGATCCCGTCGCCATACATTACGTGGAGCCCACACCCACCGACACTTAGACGACGATAAATACATTATTCCGCGAACTGTTCCACTGAAGCTGTCAGTTCACTTGTGACTCGCCCGGGGCTGGAAGCTTGTGAATTACAGTCTTGTCGAGTAGCTGGCGAGAATTTAATCGTTTATAATATTATCTGCGTGCCCAGAGACAGCGAGTATGGAATGGGTGCATCAATCGCGCCGGAGCGACCGTGCCATTCCTGCGTCGGAGCAGTATGCTGCTTGTGAGGGCGCTTGTAAAATGTTCTGACAATCTTTTGTTCATAAATTACAAAGTGTGTTTCTTTCATCCTCACTTCAAATACCAAAACTACCTAGCTAAATATCGACGATTGGGATTCTCCATAAGTATTTTGAGCCCCACTTGATGGTGACTTGACTCATAAAGTACCTACAAGCTGAAGAATAGCAAGTAGGTAAGTACAGTTAGTTCTCTCTACACTTCTATCATCATCATCATCTCAGCCGATGGCAGTCCACTGCTGGACATAGGCCTCCTCCAAGGATCGTCATAATGACAGGTCCTGCGCTTCCCTCATCCAACGGGTTCCCGCCGCCTTCCCCAGGTCGTAGGTTCACAATTTGGGGGGCCTACCCACGTTGCGCTTTCCGGTACGCAGTCGCCACTCGAGAACTTTTCGGCCCCATCGGCCATCGGTTTTGCGAGCAATACACAGAGTTAAGAGTATAAGTTCTACACTTAAAAACAACATAATAATATATCTAAACTGTTATAAAACTGTAATCAGTCTGTACATTGAAGATATTTACAAAAAAAAGATTACGATATGGTTTTTAGGCTTCCCTGCCGGCATTCCAAATCACAAATTTTTTGACTTTTGTCTGTCTGTTTGTTTGTTTGTTTGTGTGTTTGTTTGTTCGAGCATCACGCAAAAACTACTGAACCGATTATGATGAAACTTTTTTTGTTTGACAGCTTATGATCTGACTTAAAATCTGGTATATAATTTATGCGGACGAAGTCGCGGGTAAAAGCTCATTATTTCATATTTCTGTAACTAGGTACCAAATCGTCAGTTACCCAAAGCAGTACCTATTCTAGGGAACGTCACTGTTAGTTGACTAAGTAGTTAGTTATCGGTTATGAACACACGAGCCAATGCTCCCGTCCCGTCCCGACATAGAGCCCGGCGCGCACCGCAAATCAACTAGTAGCTACTATACGATGACCACTCACTCTGTAGTACCTACCCCTCACTCTCACTGCGCTATAATACCTGCCTGATAACAACCACACCTAATTAAACTGTGTAATTATAACCCCTCCTCCCTCCCCGCTCCGCCCCCTCTCGGTCGTTACACGGCAGCCTCTATGTAACGCATCCAATTATATTAGATTTATGGACATACTTGACTCTTGGAGCTGCTTTTAATATGATTTTTTTTAAGTAACAAAATGAATTTACAGTTTTGTAAAATTACGCATTGCTGAGGATGAAAACGAACTTGTGGACTTTGGTCTATAATATTAAATGTTACTGTTTGTGTAACATTTTCTTTGTTTTAGATCTTTCTAAAAATTCTCCATGGTAGCATCTGGTTGGTTGGTTGGTGGTGGTGGCAAGTTGGTAAATCAACAACTCGGTAGAGATTAGTACTTTCTGACGTTATAATTCATGAAGCTGTCACCGTTTGAAGAAGACAAGACAGTGTACAGTCGCCATCAGATATATCATAGCATACAAGGTGCCCAAATATTTCGGAGCAGTGCTATTTTTCATTAAATTATTTACAGTGAATGTTACCAATTATATCTAAACGTGTATTGACGACCCGGTTGGTGTAATGGTTACCACGCCGGACTGCCAAACCAGGGTCCTGGGTTCAAATCCCGGTTCGGTCATGGATGTTATATGTTCGTGCCGTTGTTGTATGGTTACCATATTAAAAAGCCTACAGTGCTTAACTTGGGATCATTACAATGTCATGCAGAAGCGTGCTGTAAGGATAATAGCGCGAGTGGCGAGTGACCAGTCCGCACAGCCTCACTTCAGGACACACAGAATCATGACACTACCATGTCTCGTCATATACTCGATAGCAATGTACGCTAGAGAGAACTTGAACTCATTCAGACGGCGCGGAGATTGCCATCGGTACAATACACGTGGAGCCAACAAACTAGTAGCTATAACCCGTCGACTGGAGAAATCCAATAAACTAACTCATATCACTGCGGTCACCGTTTATAACAAACTACCGGGAGATATTGCAGGCGCCCTCACGACTTCCACATTTAAGTACAAACTCAAAAAATGGTTGGTGGAGCAGGCGTTCTACACGGTTGAAGAATATATAGATGCCTATGATGAACAATAATGTAATAGATATAATATAATTTTTTATTATAATCAAATGTACCTATTTAATTTAACGACATATTGTAACAACCTATGACATGTGATAAATTTGTAATTTAATATACAAACTGATGTATAAAACAATGGCAAACGATGTTATACTATATAATAATAGTGTTTGTAAGTATGACTTGTAACACCTGTTATCAATAAATTATGTCTATGTCTATGTCTATGTCTATGTCAATGTATGTGCCTGTGAGCGTTATTTATTTATTTTATTATTTATTATTTTCTCATAAATATGTGAACAGCGAATTTACAATAATTTCTTTACAATGTTATTTAAAATTAACGTGTAAAACAACGGAGTAAGGTTTTTTATCCGAAACTGATCAGATGTGTATGGCCACCATGACTGCGTCGATATATGTATTTGATGTTCTCGGCGTTTCTATATTTTTGATTAACTATGAGTAAAGAAATTATTGAAAATTAGAACTGCTTAGAAATATTTCACCACCTTGTTTGCTACGATATATCTGCTGGTAACTGTGCAGAAGAAAATACGTTCAATCAGCCAGCAACGCAAGAAGGTCAAGAAATGGCATCACAAGGAGAATAACATTTGGTTAGGAAGGTATACAGCAAGCGTCACATTTTAACGATTAAATGGTTATTATTCAAAACGACAAGCAAATATGAACGTGTTGCGAAATGTAAATTTTATTGTAGCACGAGATAAGAGAGAATATTGCGCGAACGATAACTCTTAATTACCCGCATCATCGTCATCACGCCGCCGCCGCGACTAGATACATAAATGCATTCTAATTAATACCTGCAGGTACCTGCTCATCCGCCAATAATTGCAAAATATGTTACGCTTTCATACTTAATTTATCACATTATCATAGTTCTTTGAGTGAATGTTCATAAAGTGTCATGCAACATGCAGACTAATCAAAATCAAATAATCATTTATTTCAGACCACAGATAGATCCATAATAGCGTTAGTAAGGGCAATCTCGACTTAGAAAATGTACACCATGCTTCGAGTACCATCGTGACTATGGTGTAATTTTTTAATATGATAAAAGCAAAGAATAAAGAGATCCTTCCTCTGAGGATAAAAGCATAACGATATACAGACGCGAAATGACACATTAGTAACGATTGAATAATCTCTGTGGTGACATTATGCCGCAACAACTTTATGGGACCAACATCGAAATCGCGCAAAAGAAATCAGCTCTTCCATATAAAACTGCAAACCTACTCGAGCCAAAATAAATGTATGGGACAGCTGATATTTTTTTCGCGATTTCAGTTTGATGGTCTGATCATCCCCTCAAAAAAGTGTCACCATATTAAGTCACAATTACATCTCAATATATCGTAAGGCTACTGTACACGTACGTCGGAACACCTGTACTCCAAACGACAAATTACCAATTTATTTTTGGTAATTTAGATTGGAGACCAGATTTTATATTCATTAATTAAGTAACCAATAATGTACCAATTAGCCTTAAGTCCCTCCTAAACATTGTTTTTTGGTCAATAAAGAATTTTTATTATTATTATTATTTTATTCGAAGTATACTTTGATATTTTTTCTTGGTCTTAATTTCTACTTGGTGGTATCACGAAGGACATCGCGGTCCCAT